>DWFO01002297.1:0-13994 GCA_018246595.1 Mimoniades nurscia nurscia | reverse complement strand
TATTTTATTATCAAAAAGTTTCATTACGGGAAAGTTGACGGCCGCTTGCCGCTTTATTGTCCAATTCATTTGTCTGGAAACGCTCGCAAAACGCCACGGTAAATAATGGAAATGCTGGAGAGTCCAACGCCTCTTGTAGTGTTCCCGACACCAGATTACTGTGCACTAAGTTAGTTTCGCTACTATGTTTATTATTGAAATAACAAGTTTGTTGTAGTTATGATAGCGGCTGAACAGGCGAGTATAGCCGCTACTCAAATAAAACCTGCGCAGAAAACAAACAGTATACGGAATGTACGAGCTGAGAGAGATGTTTTTGGAATACTGAAATAGTAATATGGAGTTGTGTTAGATGCATATGTTAGTTTATGCAGTGGCAAACTTTTTACTATATGTATTGTATAGTTGACACATAACAACGGCAGTATTGGTGAATAGTTAAAAATAAATAAAGATAGTACTTGTATATAATCTTGTATGGATTAAATTGCGTATTATTCAAATATAATAATACGCTTATATTAGATAATTTTGTTTTCGTTTAATTAATTTTACTAATGTTCATATTTTGTGATTTCTGTATTCTTTTTAAATAAAAAAAAGTAACATCACGCCTGTAATCCCCGAAGAGGTAGGCAGAGGAATGTAGAACACTCCCGCGTTTTACCAGTTACTTTTAAGTCCCACGATGAAATAGGTGGTGAGCATATACCGGCAACATATCCAGACTCCAAGCCATTACTAGAAAATCTAAATTTGAAGATTTAGTAGTGCCCGACCCGGGAATCGAACCGAGGACCTCCCGTTCGGCAGTCCCACTTTCAAGCAACACGACCAACGAGGCAGCAAGCCTTAAGTTGTCTCAAGTTGCAAATATGAGTAAAATATCTTAGTAATATTTTCAAACTTTATATATGCTGTAACAGACGATCTGTAAAAAAGATTCAGAGATTTATTGTTTTAAGTTGACTTCTCATTGAGGACTGTTCCGGGGACTATTTCATTTTTACGTAATGATAAACTATTATTACAGATGCCATCTTGATGCTAGATATTTCCTATATTGCATACCGCGTAACATACTATTTATTTATTTATTTAAGCTCATTTAGTCTAACATTACGGGCTAGGACCAATTCGTTAGCCTAAGTAAAATGTTATTTGAACTTATTTATTACATTATTAAACACATTGATGTACAATATAAAATAATAACAAAAACAATATAAAATACAATTATTTTCTATATGAAATTAATATTTTCAATAAATTATAATTATAGAGGTTAACAGATAATTTAAGAGCAAGTTTGGCTTCGCGAGTCATATTGGAGCGCGCGCCAGACGTACAGGCGGTGGGTCGCCATAGACCAATACGATTTGGAGGACATCATCATTATAGGCCTCCTCTAGTGGGATTTTGCCTATAATCGCCACGCTTGTCATGTCGGTTGGGGATCGCCACCGCTAATATATTATATATGTGTATGTTTATACTAAATTTCCTATTCAGTTCCTTACATAAGATATACTATGACTGTCTGTGTGATGCAGTACGTTGTAACTGACACGTGCTAGCAGCCGAGGCGCGGAGCATCCTCGTGGAGAGAGCTCTATGACTGACAATTGCGCGGCCGCCACTTGACGATAGTCACTTGTGGAGCTCTCGTATAAGAGTTCGTTTCATTTTAAACTTGTACTTTATTATCGCAACGCGCAATTATGGTATTAATAAAGTTAAAACGCCGACACGGTATCATAATGTGAAATGAAAATTAAACATGTGTGGCTCAATTTGAAATGTCACGGTATTTTCTTATATAAAATACGTGATATGTTCCGATAGGATTTTCATGTTAATATTGTATTATGTTATCCATTTGTTTACGCGGTATTTATCATTCACTGTATTTAAATTTTACATGAATACATCATCATCATACGTTTAGTTATTTCATTCTAGGACACGTGTTTCATCTCAGAAAAATCAAGAATGAAAATAATGCAACATTGGCCAAGTGTCGGTTGGAAAATTTCATACTCCATACTTAACATTATGGATAATTTTAAAATATGCAGGATTCATAAGATAAACGTGTGAAATAACAGGCATATCATTATGTAATATGGTCTAAGGAATCGGTCATCTTGAAGCAAATGTCCTTAAATCGGGTACGTAGACCAAACGGGGCAAATGCTGGCTGATGGTGTAGACAAAGGTCTCAAAAATTGGCGCGCATATATGAAGAGAGTGGTGAAATAAAACAACCCAGTCAGGTCTGTAAGAATAGATATTTTCATTCAATGTTTTCTGTCCACCACATAAGGAACCTGACGTGATGATTAATTATTATCTTGATAATACTATTATTATCATAATTGCGTTATCATCAGATAAAAAATCGACTAATAGAGTTGAGTGCATGGAAGTGACAATTGCATCCGAGCGTAGGACAGGACGTAAATGATGTTTATACGGTGCGGAGTGGGTGCTCACGGTGAAGGCTTTATTCTCTGTCCCGGAACGGCGGAACTGTTGGCTGCAAAATATAAACTGCACTCGCTTCAAATTACCTCCACGTTTTATGACACAAACGAGGACAATACTTGTTCCACATTTTTCACACAATTCTAAAAAAAGCTAAGTGATTTTAAAAGCATGTTTTTTTAACCATTGTGGACGTATTAGATTATATAAGTTTTGGTTCTTTAGGTTGTGTTATTTTTATAGCTTGTTTAATATGATTTGCTCATGAAAATAATTTTAATCGAAATCCATCTGAAATTTTCACCTGTGAATATATTATGTAATCGCCTTTATGCATCAGCGTATAACGATTATACCGGTAAAACTTAAGTTTTATCTGATGCCACAACAAAAGCGGGGCTGAGAATATTTAAAGAATTTACATCTCTGTATTCTTCCAGAATATTGTGCTTTTGTTACGGCCACATAGAACTCGGCGTAAATGAGAAAGAATGTTAAGTACCCTGTAGCTACACGTCGCTCTGCCGTGGCACCGCTCACTATCTGCCTTTTCATAAGAGGACTACATCACAAAACTCATTTGGCATTCCGCCACCTACAATGGCTCGCGTAGACGCGAGGCCGTATTTAAAATACCTGCTTTTTTAGCCCGAAATTCCGAGGCAACTTGGCATGGCAAAATTTCAACGGGATAAAGAACTAATTGTTCTGGAGTATATGTTATACACATAAATTTATATGTACTAACCTAGATTCATTTGTTTTGTCCTAGAAAATATTGGTTTAATTCCTGTGTATTCCTTGCGTATGTACTGTAATCTTTGAATGATTTGAATTCTATGTCATTAGAGTTCCACTAAAAGAGTGAATAAATATAAAGTACCGTACGTACGTAACTTAATTTTAATAAAATTTTCAATAATGAAATTAGTTGGATTTGTTTATAATTGCAATCGTAGGTACGTTTACTAGTTTGATTTGGATAAATAATATCAATATGATGAGATTGGCATCTGATTATACAAAACCACATTTACGATTTTTATATATTTACTCACTTACGTAGGTATATATTTTTTGAATCAGTCTTTCCGGTGTGCGTTTCTACCTTTGGAGCGCTATATTTAGCATAACAAGTTAAGTATGAATATTTGAAAATGTGTACAGCAGATAGCTATTATTGTACATATATTGGGTAGAGTGGTCGGCGGGGAATGGTTCGTTAGTCCGACGAGCGCGTCAACTGCGCGGCGCATCCTGACGCCGGAAAAACAGCCAATGTAGTACAGATCGCGCTTCCACACCGTGCCACTAGTTACACTGAGCTCTATTTTGTCATGTTGTTTTCCTTGTTTGACGACATGAGGATTATCGTCTTGCACTAATAAAAAATTTTAATTATAATAATATTATGTTAACGACACTCTACAATCCTTCACCTGACATGAACCTATATGATATTATTTATATACATATATTTTATATGTAGATATGCGATCTTCGTTTCACCTGTTCGTGTATGTTTATTTTGTCAAACCTTTGTGCCACCCCTTAGTGTGTTTTAATAATTTATTGTCACTTATTAATCTATTATTCATGTTATAATTTTACACTTTTTTTATTTATTTTCTATTATTTTGTAACTTATTTCACCGCTGCTGAACTACGCGGGAAACAGTGGCCGGCACTGTAAACCAGTAAATCTTTTAGTCAGTGTGAGCCACTTCCATCGTAATACTGATTAAAACACTTTTTTTTATTATTGTGACAATTATAAGTTAACCTTTGTATTAGTGATGGAATAAAGATAGTCTATTTTATATTTATACGATGTTTGAAGTAAAACCACGGCAGGTCTGTAACTATTTAAATATCAACCGGTCAGTGCTCTCTGCCTATTCCATAAGGGACGTGGCGTTAAAACATAGTTTTAATGATAATATTTACATATTAGTTTCATGGATTGTTATAGTTTTGTTGAAATAAATGGCTATGTACGAATTGTTCATCAGCAAATGTTCAGTTTATCAACTAATGACCATACTCGGAGGATTACTTATTGACATACATATTTTAATCATTTGTGCTAAGTGAACCACAGATATTCAATACAAATAGCTAACATTCAGTTTTTATTTTTATTAAGCACTTTTGCATTGATCGTTGGAACGATTTTGTATTATGTAGCTGAAGAGCTCGGTTGGGTATATTTGGTTGCTGGAATAAGCAATGTGTGTACCTACCTGGCGATGGAAAAAATAAACTCAAATTATTAACTGGCGCAAAAATTACCATTCATTTTATTTGCGTTATCTGTTGTCACTAGTCCGCGTTGTCTTAATATTGGAATTTGACATGTGTATAAAAGTACATTGTGTAAGAAAAACCTACTGGGCGTCGAAGAAGCGATCTAGCGAGTAAGCGTGTAGGTATCAGTATACATAATAATAATAGTATATAATAATAACAGTGTATAATAAAAATAGTATATTATTATTACAGTACATGATAATAACAGTATATAATAAAAAACGTATATAAAAATAATAGTGGTATATAATAATAACATTATATGTATAATTACATATTATAAACAGTATATAATAATAACAGTATATAATAACACATTATGAATATGATAATTTTATTTTCGTTGTATGTTAATTTTTAGTTATTGAACTTTGACACAATATTTAAATCTAAGGCCGTACGAAGTTCGCCGGCTCAGCTAGTTATATATTAATATCTCAGGTTGACATAAAATAGACAAATAACTGAGTCACATTATTAAAGCCTCGTTGTACCCATCCATATACATGAAAAGAAAGGCCATGTCTGAATCATAATCATTATGTATGTTTTTCATATCTCTAAAACATTTTTTTATGTGGGGATTACTTCGCGTAATTCCTTTGAATGTTATAAAAAAGAAGTCTATTATAATTTGAAAATATTGAACAATCTATTGGTAGCTTGTTACATATTTTGATGTAGGTAGATCAAATGTAAATCTCGTTATGTTCTTTTCGCAGAAATATATTGATTCAATGTTCATATACATACTTATGTATTTCAATCGAAATTGAGGAGGAGGACTATATATATTTCAACTCCGCGGGTTAAGTGTAGAGACGGTACATGCAACGTAGCTGCTAGCTGTTGGATACAAAGAACTGAAGATGTAGTGCGGTGCCATGGTATTGGAGAGGCTTAACTCTAGCAATGCGCGCACGCTAATGATGGTGATTGATTCTTCTCATTCATTGGGTAATTCCAATGAATCCCTAATGGTTACGCGAGCCAACTAATTTAAGTGGTTGTAAAATAATAGATCATTTTAGTCAACAAAAAGGGAGTCGTGAAGTGGTGAGAATGGTCTGATATCGATATATGTACTCGTCACGCTGTTTCGTGTTAACGTATTCTCGTGTCAGAGCAACAATAATATGTTACAAAATGAATTTCCAGTTCATACACAGTTCATGACACAGAAGGTTTGAATTTGGAACTATAGTTCTGACTTTTATTTGTATTACAATAGTGAATCCAGGACTTGTCGGGATCGATTACATATCGATATTTTTTGCAAATTTTGAACACAAGGCCTCATGTTTTGTGTTTATTTGCCCAATATGTTAACCAAATCGAAGAACGTTGTTGCTAACTTCGCTTCTTGGCAATAGAAAAAGGTGTAGGCGTGCTACTTAGCAGCGCAACCTGAATAAGAACATCCATGTACCATGGTTTAATAATATTAGATATCAACCGCAAAATGATAAATAACAATAAAAAAGAACAACGTTATTCACGAGTCCTCGGGATTACTACGCTTAACGTCTCATTCATGCGGCACGATAGGGAAACTCGTATATTCTTATTCACGCATGCCATAAAACCACGCACCATTTTAGCGTTATGATATTTTTTCATTTAACTTTTAACACTTTCCGTACATTAGTTTTTAGTTCTATTCATTTACGAAAAATTCTAATATTACCAATTGCGAATTAGGCATGTGGGTTAGAACTTCTTTTCGTTTCTTTTAGGAAATAGATAAGTTAAAAACATCACGCATTTAAAGAATTCGATAATCGTCAATATTACTTGAAAAATAAACGTCGATACTATGTTAGATTTTGTATAGATTTTTTAAGAAACAGCAAGATTCATTTGGATCATTAAAATTATTTAATCTACATATGTAGGTACTACTAGTGCTTGTTTCACTAAGGATAATCAAAGTCTGATCGTTAAATTTTTATTACTGTAGCAGTTATTAGAATGGTGTTTCTGCTTGACTTTCGTAACATTCTCGACTCGTTCATGTTAGTTGGCTGTTGACATGGGTTCATGACGTGCGAGACTCTCGTTTCTCTGCGCACGTAAATGCGAACAATTTGAAACTATTGTATTAATAGATTGCATAGTGTATATGACCTAATTTCTTACCGCTTTCATAATAAGTGTTCGTTACCATTATTATTTCCCAGGACAAATACCCTGTACAAAACCTCCTTTGAACAGGGGTGCGTCTATTGCCACACAACGTAGACACGTTCAGACCCTGAACCACTGTTGGGAATTTAAAGTTAGAATAATATTTTGCCCGACCCGTGGATCCAATCCAAGAATCCTTGAGCAGCAGTCACGCTTGCTCACTTGATAATCTAGACAAATTTTAAAGTGTACCGTTACAAATTTCTGTTCTGACCGCAATAGTATTAAAATAAGGGTGGAGGAACAACAATCTGATAGCGGTATAAAATTTATAAATATGAATTAAGTTGTCGTTTTTCTCGTACCAAAGTTAAATAAAAATGCAAACAAATACTATACAAAATACTATACAAATACTATACAAACCTTAATTAACTCAAGCGTTGAGAGAGATGAAGTGTTTCTGTCTAACGTTTTTCTCACTGATTGAATTACATCGGTCTACGTGTGATGTGAACGTCCATTATAACTATTATTTGTATTTGTGAACATAAGAATTATCAAGAAAATATTTGTTGATATAGTAAGAATTGAAAATTCTGAATAAATCAATTCGGCAAATCGAACTGGGATTCATATTTATAGTTTTTATCTATTTGGGGATAGTGACATATTTAAGACAGGTAACGAATTATCGTCTTATTAAATGTACACAAAATTATCATCATTAATGTACTATACGTTATTTGAGATTGAATTAAAGTCTACATAATGCTGTCCTTGCAGCAACAGGATCAATATAAAATTTCCAATAGCTCGTCGCCTTGGAGCCGCATATTTAATGATAATTTATCACGAAGCGTTTCTACTAAAACTGAACAAAAAGGAAAAAAAACAATATCTTCCTTTTCATATTCAATTAAGGCCGTAACGCGGGAAATATAAAATTGAAATATTTCACTGATTAAAAAACAAATAAGACGAGTGCGTGAGTTTTCATTACGGTATCTAAATGGAAAAACTGTGTACCGTTTGTGTCATCGCATATTCATGGCGCATTTTCGTGAGTCGACCTCTCAAGATTTGCGCACCGACCGAGTAAACATCGTCTAATGGAAGGATTTTAGTTACTCGACATTTATGAACATTCTGTCTCATGTTAATGATTAATATTTTATTAGCCATCTTTCATCCGCGACTTTGATCGTACTATAATATACGAAGGCCGCTTAATATTTAGCTGTTTTGGGCGGCTTCGCATTCATTAAGAATTTACCATGGCATTTATTGTCCAACATCACGGATTAATTCCACTCGTATAGTGGACCAAATGAACTGAAAGTATTAAATTGGTAGTGAGTCACAATATAAAAAAAAATCGGCTTAACTTTGTTGGTATGTGATTACTTATGACTTGTATGGTTATTTATGTTATTCTGTTTATCATGAAAGTAATTTTCCTCGTTTTTAATAATACAAATAGACCCAATAATAAATGTATGAGGAAATAACAAGAAAATATTTAAAAAATATATTTTTCTTCATTATTGCAGGGAAAAGGTCTCTGCATTTGCATCTTTGCCCATAACCCCAACGCTGTGGATGTGGCTTAAGTTAGATTAGGTTACTTTATTTTTTGCTGCCCAATAAATGAATTAAGTGAAACTTACCAATATGGATAAATACAGACAACTTATTGAAATATCACTTGTAGTGTGAACAACATTAAAACGTCATTAACATGTACGTTTTTAATGATTAATTATTACATTTTATTCTTGTATTTCTTAATTCTAACATAATTTTCACGCTGGGAATGCCGATCGGAGGCCGCTGAGCACAGCTTCTCGCACCGCCTACGCTGCTGCTCATAAATACTTACTTCTTAATAATATCAATAAAATTCTTAATTATAATCTGTTATATAAGTAAATGATAAGCTTTATTGTTTGACAAATATATATATGCATACATATATATACATATATTTATACACAAAACGCTGTCTTCACAAGATAATTCGTTATATTTAGAACATCTTAGATTCGCTCCGTGACATCAATACGAGATTGGTCGTTTCATTATTAAGAACTGGTGACTCTTTATACAATTCGTAATTTATAAGTTATGGTTCTTTGCTTCACTTAAAAAATGACGGGAATTGCTCATAAATATTTTATTTACTCTATTCATTTAAGCGGCACAAAGATGGTATTTAAGCGTCCATGAGTTGTACCGTCTCCGTTGGGAAACCATAAATTAAACCCTCATTCGTAAGCCCTCAATACAAGTGTTTCAGCTGTTAAATCTTTTGTCCCTTCCTGTCATATGTAGAACGCGTTAAGTGGAAATGAAAGCAAATGTACAATATGTGAAATTATTATTTTGGACGTTTGCCAATATAGAGCTTAGTTGGTGAAAATTGTAATGTTTGTAATATTTTTACCTAAGTATTGTTTTATTGCAAATAAACTTTTGTATGTTTGAGACTTTCTATGTCAATCATGATGTTTTCATAATAAAATGTTTTTTTTAGTAAAATCCATGATGTTCTAAAGTAAGCTTATCATTAGGTAAAAATACAAGTATTTTAAAAATAGCCTGCCGCTTTTTCGTCGTTAATTTATTGCAACGTATTTTATATTTAATCTATTGTAAAATGTTCGATTTCAAGACTATAGTAATTGGTTGAATGTGTGCTTTGTGGTTTGTGTTCAAGTTACAAGAGTCCAATATATTATAATATTGACGGTTCCGTCTTGTAAAACTTCCTAATTCTCAGCTTAGGACAAGCGGTTTACTCAGATCCCTTAAAAGGTTTTCCTAGTCGCAGTAAAACCGTTCGTCCAATGAGCATCTTTATGCAATAATTATTTTATGTGCTCTTTACCATTATAACAAAATAATCATAATCTTAGACAGAATTCAATGTAACTGTACCCAAATTTAAAACTCTACCTGTTCCAAATGTACAGTCTTCTTTGAGATTGGAGAAAATTGGGTCGTAGGCCACTTGATGGATGGGCTGTATGTCCATTTCTAACATAAAAGAAACGTTGTTCACGCCTGTAAGCCCTGAGAGGTAGGCAGACGAGTTTAGGAAACCCCTACGATACACCAGTTACGTTTATGTTTCACCATGCAATGCAAGGTGGTGAGCCTGTTGCCTTACACCATATGCCCATTTGTGATCTTAATAAAACAAAAATATTAGGGTGGATATATCAGAACGTAAACCAAATATGTAAACAGAATATTAAACACGTAGAAACATTAAAAAGTACTATTAAATAATTTTAAAATACAACTGCTAGAAATTTGACTTTTGTGATTGTTGCCGACACTCGTTGTGAAACCTTGGAATTTAAGACAACTTTCATTTAAAAGGACTTGTTTTTTTTGAGCATTTTTTTTACAAACTTGAGGTTGTTCTTTCAGAAATAATAAAAGTAAACTTACTTTCAAATATCCAATTTTCTCATCGTCTATTTCGAATCTTTTTTTATGGTTTTATATGTATTATTATAAAGTTTTTATATTTCATATTTAAACAGAGAAGTTGTACATAACCTACAAAAGTTATTTTTGTATTAGCTCACAATTAACACAGTGCTATTAGAACGGTGAATGGTCAGTATTGTATAATTTTATCCCAATTCTGTGGGGAAGTAATGGGATTTGGGAGTAATGGGAATTGTATTAATTGGTTTTAAACAATAAGGCCGCTCATTATTTACATTGACGTACCATCTTAATGCGATGTGATTATGGGGTCTCTCCGAAATCGGTCCGGCATGTTTCGTAAGACTCGGGTTCGATTTCCATATAGGCGTAGAGGTGAGTGATACATTCGGATAGCCGCGGGGTCGCAGTGTCTATGGTATTATCTACGTTCCAATGTAAAATATAAAAAATGATAACTGAATAAGTATCATAGTTTAAGTAGTTAAAGCAGGATTTGTAAAGGACGAAGATGTTTAGTATGATTATACATACTAGTTCTACTAGTAGGGTCATCACTAAATAACAATAATAAGCCGGCACCCATGTAGGTATGTGTATATAAACACTCATAAAATAATAATTAATAGTAAAATGATTAGTATAGTTGCAGTGTCATCATAATTGTAGGCAGCTGACTGTGACATTTAATTGTGAGATGTCTGAAGGCGAAATGAAAGACTTCTCAGACATATTTATTGATCGTTCAGTTGAACTTTAACACATTTGAATTATCCTATAAAGGATAAAATATTCTAAAGTCAAAACATTGCTATTTATAGTTACAGAATAGTGTCTGCAGGTTGAGACGTCAAACAGTTTGCGGTACTACGCCTACCATTTTCGAGAAATGTTAGATCATAGGCAGCTATATACCTCTATACGTAACGTCATGTCAAAAGGCGGACGTCGAATACGTTGCTGTTCCGGTTTGACGGATAGAGAGGTGTAATTTGCTGCGTAAGAGGCTAAGTCCTTGGCGTTGCTTGTAAGTGTCCAGAGGTGAAAGCTGCGACTTAGACTTGACTTAAGTGGATCGCGCATTACATTTACCGCCTAACAAATAAAGTAACATTTTGTATATGAAACTATGAATTAATTATGGTATGGAGACACATATTCATAGTTATTTGTCAATAGTGCGTTCTATCAAAGAACATTCGTTTTATTAAATTAGCAGTGCTGAAGTGGATACTGAATGACATTCACCGTGTAACAAATAATGTAAAGTTTTCTATACGAAATGAAAACAGGTTTTCAAAGTTATTTGTTGTGTGCGTGTGATTTTTTATTTTGACTATTACATAATACAGTCTTTAATTATACAAAATACGTGTCTCATGCCTTAAATAATGATTGTGGCACGTAGAAACTGTTAGTGATATTTGGTTCTTGGTGACACGGCGACTTGGCGTATTATACATATATGTATGTAGTAATGTCGTATAAAATAATTCTTTTACTAAACTATGTATATATATATATATATATATATATATATATGTACGTACAACTGTTCAATACGAGTAGATATGTTTACAATGATCTATCTATAACAAACGTGTTAATAGGCGTTTCTATTGTATATATATTGTGTATATATTGCGTGCATGTGTGTATGTATGTGTGGGTATGTATGTCAGCGCGTGCTAAGGGGGATGACATTATGAGTTTGCTGTAAATAGGAAATACTACTGTAGCACTAATATTTAGTAAAACTAATAAAATAGTAATATTTATACATTCACGTATGTGATAACAATATCCATTTTCATATTAGCGTTCACGTGTCTCCTTAGTGCAAGTATCAAGGTATGTCGATTCTTTCTTGATTATTTTCATGTAAGGTGCTCAGTTTCAGACTTTTACGACTGTATATGTCTTCTGAGAGCGATAACTTAGTCATTTTATGCTCACCGGTTCTTGCTTCAGTATATACACATCGGGAAGTTTAACATGCGAGTCCCTGTGGAGAGTAATAAACACACATATCTTTTCCATCTTCCATTTGGATATTTTTTTTCTTTAGCTTTACCTACATTTGCAGTCGGAGAGTCGATTTCGAACTGTTCATCATGTAAAACATTACACGGCTCGTATATTTTACGTTTTAAATATTTTTCCCTATATCCGTATTAATATTGTGAATGTGGGTGTCTTTTTTATACATGGATTACACGTAAAAAAAAAGAATATATTATTTTGAGATTTGGTGTGAATATAACTTAAGCCCCAGAAAAGTATACAGTTTACTTACAATATTTTAATCAATAAATCCCTCAAAAGGGCGAAATAAACAAAGAAACATACGATTTCTATGCGAAAGACTTCGTGTAAATGACATAACGGGTAACAATTTGTATGTCCCCGAAGGTGTAGGCAGAGGAGGGTAGTACACACCCACATTTTACCAGTTACTTTTACGTCCCACTATGGCATAGGGGGTGAGTCTATTGCAATACACCAAGCACTAACCTAGGTTTTGATCCACTCATAAAAAGTCTAATCATCCATCCACTCATAAAGTTACAAATATCCAGTAATTCCCGACACGGGATTTGAATCCAGGACATGTCGATGAGCCGCGCTTGTAAACAATAGATCAATGAGGCAGCCAATATTACTATAATATAATTTTTATGCATGCTTCAAATTTTTAAACAGGCATCGTAAGATGATCCTGTCTTTGGTTTCTAATTTCTTTTTAACTATTGCTTATTTCAAAATATATTTATTTACATGGGTTTGTTAATAGTATTACGCTTTGTTCCCTTTACGATTTACCCAAAGTCTAAAATTGTATTAAAGGATAGGAAAAAAAAATGAGTATAAAAAAGGAATGTGTTTGGTCGTTTTCGAGTCACAAGCGGGTGAATTGGTCGCAAGCCACACTTTATAGTTTTAATATAGGTCCGAGGTGCCCCAAGTTAACCCGGGAATACGGTTTTCCCACAACTGCTTATCTCCAACGCTATTACATTGTAACATATGTACAGAATGAACGGTTTTTCGACGGACAATAAGGAATAACGAAGTATTATTACGCAATCTGTTTTCAATAAGTATATCCGAAAATGTTCTTAGCTGATATTGTAAAATAACGATTTAATCGCTCTTATAAATGACGAAATACGCACAAATATTTATGTGAAATAAATATTTCATTTGTAGTCCTTCTATGTTAAAATAAAAACATAGCGAATACTTCAGGAAGGCGTAAGTTATTTTCCTTGTTATGTTTTCCTCAAGTCGCCCGAGGCGCCCTCTCACGAGGCAGATAATTTTGTATAAGGTACGTGCTGCGCCCCACGTCCAGGCAAGTTGACCGGAAAGGTCAAAGGAACATGAATGTTTTACTTAACCTACGTACATATCTTCTTATTTCACGCTGTATGTGTATACAATTAGTCGCCAGCTACACAATTATAATTAAATACATATCCAAGTCACATAGTATATTAAAATAGAACGAATTTATTAATTTACCCCTTTGGTCGTGTTGGTTGCAAGCGTGACTGCCGATGGAGACGTACTGGGTACATATCCCGGGTAGGGCATTTTCTATGGAT
>DWFO01002296.1:0-13996 GCA_018246595.1 Mimoniades nurscia nurscia | reverse complement strand
CCCTTGGACCCATCATATAGATAGCTCGAATAGCCCGTTTCTGGAGCACAAAAATGGAGTCAATGTCAGCGGCACTGCCCCAAAGGAGAAGACCGTATGACATTATGCTGTGAAAGTGGCTGAAATAAACTAATCGCGCAGTGTCAACATCGGTCAGTTGACGAATCTTTTTCACAGCATAAGTCGCGGAACTAAGTCTGCCAGATAACGTTTCTATATGTGGACCCCATTGTAGCTTAGCATCTAATCTCTCTCTGTTCTCTGAAATAATTAGCTCCGTCTTTAAATGAAAATTTTGAAAATTGTGTAATTAATTTATTGTATTAATTACCTTGGAGATAAGCCTCGAACAAATAATTTATTTCATTGTTATTCATTACATTTTGATTTTTAATCAAATAAAATTTTAAGTATTCATCGGTTTTTATTAATTTTAACGGTACATAATACAAAGTAAAATTAGTATTTAATTAAATTTATAATCATCAAATTCTTTGTATCATGACTTGTTGGTCGAGTGGGTAACAAGCGCTACTGCTGATATAGCGATCTTGGCTTCGAATCCCGGGTTGGATACTATCGAATATACCTAGCTTAGAAATTTCTAATAGTGGCTTGAAGCCTGAATATGTGGCCGGTGTATGGTAGTAGGTTCATTAATTATTCCATGATGGGATGTACACGTAGGTAACTGATGAAACATGTGTGTCCTTAACCTTAACCGAAACCTTATCCAACCCTTCAAAAAAATTGAGGTAATTTTAATCATTCTACTTTATTCTATTGCGAGCAAAGCAATTTTACGCTTCAATTAACACTAACGAAAAAAACAGTTCATCCGAAATAATCTGAAATTATTATTAAATATTGAAACATCGGATAGCAGAGTCTTCCGCTAAAAAGGTTGTATTACAATTCGCGTTCAAACAACCTATGAAGAAACAGTAGAGAAATATTCCTTTTCTGCAATAAAAGTAGAGTTCTTGGGAGTATAAATAAACGCAGAGCACTATAAAGTCCTCAAAGTCAGCAGTCGTGGATCGCGACAGGTTCATCGTATTATGTTTTAGAGATTGTAAAACTACGTTTCACTCACGAACTACTCGTAAAATGAAAACTACAAACAATAAAACTAGCCTTTGCCATCGCGGGCGGATATCCAGAGGACGTAGGCTTAAGGAGTCCGCGGTTTAGACCGAAGCGAGCCAATTTGTTAGTGAGCATTGTATTTAGTAATTATCATAACATTACCCGTAATGTGAAAGACGTAGGCAGAGGAGTATAGTACATTCGCACAATTTATCAATTACGTTTAGGTCCCACTACGGAATAGGTGGTGAGTATATTGACGTATAAAGGGCACAAATCGGTACTTCGAACCATGACTAAAATTTCTACTTGCAATAAGTTACAAGCTAACTATTGTGTCACTGAATATTTCAAAGTTTATTAAACCTAGGCACATTGTTGTAAATCTGTCTAGATTAAGAATCTCGAATAAGATTCCCGAGGTTTATTAAATTGTTTCAATGCAATCGCGATTGAAATTTATACTTTGCTTAATTTATCAATTCATAGTCAATTTCAGCAATCATTCCCAGTTAAAGGTGGCGTCTACGCTGATATGCTGATAGAATATACTCCAATCCTTCCGTAGTTGATATAAGGATCGGTGTTTAGCAATGGGAAGTGAAATGAACTGAAGCCGAATATTTTTTAAATAAAATCTCTAAATCATGATTCATGCGCTTCACTTCTTGTAAAAAATGTATCCACAAATTAGAAACCATAGATTTAAGTAGTTCAAAAAAATACGGTTATATACCTACATATCTTCACCCCAGGTCTCTCAAGGGGTAGGCAGAGTGCACCAAATGTCAAATATCACTATCCTTACAGATCTGTCAGACCGTACAAATGCTTCTTTTACATTCATCTTTTCATACATGCACGTCGGTTTCGGACACTTCTCACTACCCCATCAGCGAGTAATAGGTAGCTGGCTGCCTATTACTTGATACTCACACTGGTGCGAGTATCAAGGTAGCTGAGTCTTGGCGTCCTTTGGCACCTGCGTCCAATTTGCGATATGGGTACGTTCAGCGATAGTCGGGTCGCTTCGGTGTGATATGGAGTCAGGTTTACAGTAATCTCCCATTTGAGGAAGCGATTTGTCTAGTAGACGGATAGCGGTAGTCGTGCAAGCCTGATCCACGCCCATTGCAATTACTGCGTGGATTTCTGCTTTTTATCCTGATATATAGGCTTTTGTTTACTTTTCCATGTATGAACGTAAATATTCGTCTAAATAAATAACGAAGCCTATCATCTGTGAGCTGACTATACGTTGCCCAAGTCCCATATGAAATACACGACATTGTTGAAAGTTAGTAACTAATATACTTCTTGCGGTATCGTTGGTGGTCTGATATGGAATTATTAACGTTATTATGAAGCCAGGACCTAAGGTGGTTCTTGTAAATCCATCACTGTTCGTAAACGCATTCGATATTCTTCCCCATGTATATAAAGACATAGGGATATATGTAGACTAGCCTGTTTGTGTAGTGTTTAGTGTATATGACTGATGCGCTAGGGGTTGTGAGCTCTATCCTACCCTGAATTTTTGTGCGATGAGCACAGGTATTCGTTGTGTGTCTGAATAAAAAATTTTTAAAGTTTATCAAATATCATTAATTACTTTTTTCGCATTGAAAACAAAACTGTTACCTTTATGCTCGACTTGACGGAGACACTGCCGCGTCCCTACATGTGTTACGTGAACCTAGCGACTAATAACTCTATAATGATTTACAGTTGACGACGTGAACAACGTACTGTTGTAGCTATTATTAATTCTTGCAATCTTCTGATCGTATCGCGCGTTGTTTTTCTTTAGATCGTACTGAGTTGCTACTCTTGATCACGACAAAAAATAGGTAGATGAGATTACTCAGTTATGGAAACATTTTTTATAGCATAAATATAATGAAATAAATCAGTCTTTTTAGCGAGAATACGGTAAACAAAAATGGTCTCAATTGTTATTACAGATATTACAATTATTTAATATTTCATTCAGCTATCATGATCAAAAAATACGAGTTCATTCTCACTTGTCACTATTGCTAAGTTGTGATATTTCTTTGAATAGGTTTACTTTGGATAAACTATGACTTGTTTGATATGGTAATCCAGCGCCTAAAAATGAACGAAAAATTTATGAGGACTGTCTATTATATCCATTTATATACTTGTTTTTATTTATGTCGTATTTATATCGACTGTTTTTAAACTAAGCTCTATTTTGTAGTATTTCAAACGATTTAGATTCGTTATCACTCCATACATATTATTAAACAAAGTCCGTTCCATGTCTGTCTCTCTTTATGTATCTATGCTTGGATGCTTAAAACTACGCAATGTATTTTGATGCACTTTTTTTTAATAGGTAGAAAGATTCAAGAGGAACATGTATTTATTTATATGAACATTTACAATAATTATAAGATAGTAAAGAAACACTGATAATTTTAGAGGTTTCTAATGTGATGTTGTAAATATTTTTTTGCGGTTACATTCCAAACGCTGACAAAACCCTACGAGATAGATCAAAATAATGTAATACAGTATTGTACACGTTAAAAAGGTCTACAAAAAGGCCGCGATGGTATATGTCTATCTCTTAGGGATAACCTATATCTTCGGGGATTATAGGCATAATATTACGCTTTTTACGTCTTGGTATTTTGAAAAATTTTCGAATGTGGAAAACGGTTGAAATGCGTTAGTGATAAAGTACTTTGTAATTATATGCTCGATAGTACAAGAATCATTATGTGCTTCTGAGGTCAAGTTCTAAGTAATACTGATAAATATTCATACTGGGAGTTCTTAGACTTGTCAACCCTAATACGCTACGTACACTTGTACACTATCTACATATAATGGGATGGACGACTGTTTTGTGCAGATTAATAGCAATGAAATACTCTTTATCTTGTTACGTTCCGAGTAAAGCCATATTTTCTTTAATAAATATGGAAGTATAGATTAGTTTCTGCGAGCTAGAAGATCTAATCAGATCTGAGTGCAGGAAGCTTTGAAGGAGCAAATCGGCTGGGAAACGAGAAATTGAGATTGATTACTAGCTGCAAGTAGAGCTTAAAGCCATCTTGTGCAACTCAACCTGTCACGGACAGCACTTTTAAATTTATTTTAACTCCGATTGTTAGTGGATAAATAAGGAATGCCCCTGTTACCAAGAACTCAAGGATCAATTGTACATTGTAATATTTACCTAGACTCGTTTGTTTCAATAGATTGGTATATGGAGTCTTAAAAAAATATGCTTTGAAGACGCAAATCTTGTTTTGCCATTCAGTGCCTCATCAAGATCCGGTACAAACAGGACGATAATGAATGAAAATTTACATAAAAAATCGTTAACCAAAATTTTTTTAAGAATTCCAAAAATCACGGTAATTTACGAGTAGTTTTGGATGAATACTTACTTTTGAGAAGTAGTACATTGTAAAAGTGTTATGGGGCATTTGTTTTAAGTGTAGTCTGAAATAAGTGCTTATGACTTCAAGTTTACGAACAGTGTTATATATGGTTAGTAATATGAAGTTCCTTGAAATAATAGTGACGGTTTTGGTAACAGGTAATAACATTTTTTATATATATATTGCAAATATTCCCAACGCAACAATTTAGGGTATAATCCCTAGGGGAGACCGGTGTCCTGCAGGGGGCTGTAATAAGCTGTAGATGATGATGATGACGCGAGGTTTCTATAAAGTGATGAATTCAGAAGAAGCACGTCGGATAGATAGATCCCGCTTGGCGTCAGAAGTCTCTGCATATGTACATCAACTGATAATTTTTGACTACAATATGTAGAGATTTCAATTTATAGGTACCTACTTATCGTTTTTCTGATTTTTAATAAAATGATATTTTCCATTTCAGATATTACAGTGTTACCATGTGTATTATGTCTCGACGAAAAAAATGCGGATTCGCTATTACATAGTAATTTAAGAGAGAAACGGGTGTGTATTTTTATTACTTAATTTTACAGACGGCAGTGGCGCAGTGCTGTCGGGGTTTGTAGGTGCCCCAATTTAACATATTAAATTATCTAGTGTGTGAAATAACAAATAATTATGAGTTAACTTCTCATTATATGAGAAAACTAGCTCGTTGGTGCAGTGGTTAGAGGTCCAGACTGTTGCACCGGGTATCGTGGGTTCCATTCCTATCTGGAATAAATATTTGTGCGTTGAGACCAAGTATTCGTTCTGTGTCTGAGACGGTTACCATGCTACAAGCTCTATTGATGCTTAATTTCGGATCAGATATCCGTGTGTGAAGATGTGAAGAATAGGGTTGATCATTTACACTAATAATTTAAATTATAGTCAACGACGTCTGTAGAGGATTCTATTTGTAATGGTAGCAAGAAATTAAGTTAATTTCTCGAAAATGAAATGAATTAAACCAACGGTATTATGTATTTTTTTTTGGGCGTATAATTTCTGTATCTTAATAAAACGATATGAATTATATCAACAATATGTAACTTTTTAACGTTTCTTGACCATTTAATAACATGATTAGATTATGTACAGATTGTAATCATGTAGATGTCAAAATGTGGTAGATATCGGGTGGGTTATTCTGAAAACTGCAGTTACGCCCGGTCTACCATTTACTCCCTACGACATTGTGGTTATGACGTCACCCCTCAGGAGACTCCTACGTGAAGCATTGGACTGCAGTAAGCTTATGATAACACTGATGATGAAGTATATTGTAATTCTATTTCAGCATTCATCGTGGGTTTTTGTGGATTCAGACGATCCTGATACATATGTAAGTGTTTTAACGCGTAATTGCATTAAGTATTCAAATATTATGTAATTTATAATTCCTTTTATCTGCTGTATATGATAATTTTTTGTGGATATTCTTATCCTTTTTATATGTTGGAAGTAGCAAACAACATTCTGAACATTTGATATTCATTTGCTACATACTTACAATGTTATATACAAATTATTTCAGCTCAAAATTCTTTTGGGAACTTTACGTTTTCAGATCTATACTGATAAGCTTTTAGTTTAGGCTAATTCTGAACAGCTAAAATCTTACCTATGTTAGCTTAAGGCTATGTTAATAAAATACCATAATTACTGCTATTTAGCAGCGAACGAAAGTGCAGCTGTAGTGCGTCTGTCATCAAAAATAATAATGTGACGTAACATCGCGCCTGTAAAGCCCGAAGAGATAGACAGAGGAGTGTAGTTCACTACTACGTCTCACCAAGTCCGAGCTACTACTAGAAAATCTATGTTAGAAAAATGTAATAGTGCCGAACCCGGGATTTGAACCCAGGAAATTTAGATCAGCAGTAGCGTTTGCAACCAACGTGACCAAAGAGGCAGTTAACGTGGGTGTTCCTATTAAAAATCGTAATATTAGTAATATTTATGAGTTATAGTTTGGTAGGCTTTATATTTCGTTTAAATTTTTGTCAAAGTTATCAAAGCAAGAGAACGTTGCAAATTTGCGAAAATTGTATTAGTGACAAGCAATGTAGCACGGGGTGTGGATTTGTGCTCGGTGTGTGGTAATAAGCTCATTTCATATTGTATTAGACGTCGTCGTACCTACGTCTTAAATAGAACTGGGCTAACATGAGAGTACTACACAACCTTGCTTATCCCTTCGGGGAAACACTTGCGTGCTGTTATGTTACGTTATTAACAAATGAAAATATGTCTACAGGAAGCGGTGAAGGTGGCAAACGATATTCTGGAGAATATACGGCGCAGGGAATTCCGCACACACGAGCGTATCGAGGTAAATACCCGTTACACATCGTGGTGGTGTATTGGATAATTGATGATCTCTTTGCAGGGTGATTCAGGAGGTCCTGTTCAGGTGAAAATACCCCTTTCGGTAACGCGGGAAGGTTCGCTGAACTACATTTTATTACACATCATTATTACCTTTGTCGTTATTATATTAGCGGGTATTACCTGTGTGGTTACTAAGTACAGCGTAAGTCCTTATTCCTGTCATGACCACCTACTCTGGATTGCTAGTAAACTATGATGAGATCTCCAGAGCAGAATGTGTTCATTTTAGATCTGTTACACACGTAATAAATGCTATATTACATTCTTTACACATAGCTGCAATGATACGTTAATAAAAGTTAGTTATTCACTAGTATTGTTCTATTAAAATTCAGACAATTTATTCAGTTACGTATTTTAAAGAATTGTGAACTACAGTACTCTTTAGTAAATAATGTAGTGTATATGTTTATTGGAATATACAATAGAATTTATACTGTATACAATAGAATTTATAGTATAATGTCCAAAGAACTATTTTCGTATTTAGCAGTCTTATGAAACAACTTCACCACCAGTTCCAACGGAAGATGACCCGTGTAAACGAGAATTACCAACGAAACCAAATTTTAACTTCCCCGGTCACAGAATCAGTGAAAATAGTAAGTATGCTCATATGTCGTGAAATCTTTTCTAAATAAACTATAATGTATGGGAAATCTAAAATTAACACATAGAATTAAGGAATGGGTATGTCGGCCATTTCCTCAATGCCAATCGTAGTTAAGAATCGTGACCATCCCATCTAAAAGAGGATCCTTCTAGAATCATGCGTTATCCAATGAGTTCAATCATTAGAATAAATACTTATTTAGAATTACTATGCTCGACAGTATGTACTAAATATTAACTTTAAAGACGAGCAGATAAACGTTTTTCGTTTCCAGAATGCAATGAATACATATGGGAATTGAGAAACCGGGAGGAAGAGATGAAGAGAGAAGAAGAATGTGCGTACACCATTTGGAACTTCACATATTTATGGAATATGCCGTATTTCTTGTTACATTGTGTTGCAAAGCATAACGCTCTATCATATGTAATAGATGTATATAAAAAGTAATGTCACGCCTGTATTCGCCGAAGAGGTAGGCAGATAGTGTTGTATACTTCCACGTTTTACCAGTTGCGTTCACGTGCGATCTCCGGATAGGATAGGAGTCGAGTCTGTTGCCATAATCCGGGCATAAACCTTGACCCCGAAAAAGATAGAAATACAGAAGGTAGAAATTCTAAGTTACAAAAATCCAATAAGGCCGATCGATCGACCGACCCGGGATTTGAACCCAGGACCTCTCGATCAGCAGTCAGGTTTGCAACCGTCCGTTCAACGAGAAAGTCTGATGCATATTGTAATGTAATTTTTTTTAGGTACAAACTATATCATAAAGCATGGCTTACACCAATTGCCCGCGGTTACAATTATCGGCGGTAGAAGTGCTGGATCTGGCGAGTTCCCGCATATGGTGAGTGGGAAAATAGTATTGAATTAAGATTTAGGCGTTGGTGTATATAGGACGGGCTGTTCACAGCTGATTTGAATTTTTTTTTATATGCATATGCGACTCATACACAAACTGTCTGTAATATTAATATTCTTTTTATCGCCGCTGCATACATTTTTAAAAGGTGCATGAATTGTACATATATTGCAAGGGACGCGAGATTCAGTTTGGATTTATTTTGAACAGTGAATAGTGAATACGGTGAAAGTCTATTTTTCTCAAAATAGGGGGCGCTAGGTTGGCGCACAGTGCGTGGCACGTTGAGGTTTCTATGCGGATGCTCCCTCATCAGCTCCAAATTTCTGCTCACCGCCGCGCACTGTTCCAGCGTGTCGAGTCGTGACACCTCCATCGCTAACGTTATCCCGGAAATTGTCAGACTCGGCGTCAAGAACATTAACGATCTGGTAAGAGATTGATCTGGTCTATTGAATAAGGATCTTTACTAGCCCATAAATAAGCTAATACCTACAGTGTAATGAATTATAGTCGTTGAATTAGTACTTGAAGGAAATTACACTTAATGAAATGTATTTTATTGATCACGATGATAGCGGCGAAGGAAATTATAATAATAATAACAATGTAATTTAGTGATCACTATGTTAGTATGGAGGATCACAAATTGAGAGTCATGGATATTAATGTAAAAAAATAATATTTTATTTGACTCTAAGTTTTGTTTACTGTGTTGAGTAACATAATTTATTTGACCAAAAATGCATGTATAATAATTCAATTTCTTTCAAATGAATTGGTCACGTGTTTCTTATTTAATTAAACTACTTGTGAGTAGTAACTCACAAGTAGTTTAATTAGCAAGTAGTTTAGTAGCATATGAAGTATCATATGCTTACTACATCCTTGTTGGTAATTTTCTCAGGCTTCCTAGGTGTTCCTTTCCAATTTCATCATCATCATCAGCCACTACTTGGCATAGGCTTCCCACAAAGAGCGCCATCGCGCCCTGTCCTCGGCTTGCCGCATCCGGCTTCTGCCTGTAGCCTTTCGCAGATCTTCATCCCACTTCAGCGAGCTACTCCTATCAGCTATGTCGATAACTCTACTTCTCTACCATATTTCCAATTTCGTATAGTATTAAAGTAAAAATTTAACATTTTCATCAAAATTGCCATAATAATAATTCATGAAATAAAAGTGTATAAATCGTTTCAAATACAATAAATAATGGGCGAATTTTAAATACATAGAACTTGAATATGACAAACAGTGCTAATATGTGTTTATATTTTTTAGGCGTTGGATTACCATATCAAACAAGTCATAGTTCATCCGACGTATACTTCTCCAAAAAAATATTACGACATAGCAATAGTGGAGCTTGAAAATGATTTAGTATTTTTTGATAAGTACATACAACCAGCATGTTTGTGGGCTCATTTTGATACCAGCCTGTTGGGAGGACGGGCCTTTGTTACTGGTTGGGGCTATACAGATTTACGTAAGTTGAATAATGGTCCAACCTTATGAGCAAAGTAGTTTTAATATAAATATTTCTCGCTACTTAGAGATTGAAAAGTTTTATAAGGGAGTTGAATGTAAAACTTCTATTGATTGGAGTAGACTCTGCAAATAAACATCACGTCCGAAGACGATAGAAGCATTTCTTCACCTGAGCACCGACTTAGAAGCTTCTTGTGATATTTCTTGCATTATACTATAGTAGTCTGTATGTTCGTGTCTATGACAGCTAAGATTAGGCACATTCCGATCGTTGAATAATACTGTAATTGGAAATATATCAACAGTCGGTCAGGAGACAACGACTGAGTTACAGGCTGCAGAAGTGGATATCATTGATTCGAATTATTGTAACGCGTTGCTGCGACCGGCGTGGAGTAGATTATTCTCTGGGATACGATCGCACCAGCTGTGCGCGGGCGTGTTGGCCGGAGGTGTGGACTCCTGTCAGGTACTGGCAGTATTTTGGATAACAAATACTTAAATCCTTATATTAATAATTAATTTTTACCATTAATACCATTAGTACCATTTATTTAAACATATTTATGATTATTTACTCGATAGCGTCATGATCATTTTTGTGAACAAATAAAAAAAAATAAAAAAATGATAATTTCTTCAATAATAATCGCGTTTCACAAATTCTATTTTCTGAATTGAATTGAAGTGGTGTAATGGAAAATCTTCTGGGAATTACATATGTTATTTGCAAATATCAAACGAATGTCAAGAAGTGGGATAGTTGTCTTCGAACAATTTTCGAAATTTTCGATGTTGAGATAATCTCAAGACAAATGTAATTGATGATCTCTTTGTAGGGTGATTCAGGAGGTCCTCTTCAGGTGAAAATACCCCTTTCGATAACGCGGGATGGTTCGCTGAACTACATTATTGGGGTGACGTCATTTGGAATCGGATGCGCGCGTGAAAATTTCCCTGGTGTATACACTAGAGTGTCCAGTTTCATAGACTGGATAGAGGAAATAGTCTGGCCCGAAGAAATAAATAACTAAAATGCTGCAAGTTCCACAATAAAACATTTTCATGTAATTGTCTTTTCATTTTAAAGTCTCCAAGCTCGATTACAGATCACGTTCTCTTTGCAACATTGAAAATTGCATTGAATTGTTCAGATTAAAAGTATTTAAAGCAATATATATTGACAAACCAGACTTTCTGAAGGTAAATCCTTGAGGGGGGCTGGATATTTGTCTTAAAATATGCGCTAAGTCAAGTAGAAACTTTTTGGGAACGGAGAGTACACCTAAGTCGTGGAATTTGGCCGCAAGTTTGAAATACTTTCTTTTTATTATTTTCGCATGAACACAAAAAGATGAATAAAAATTAAGGATAACTTTACTGCTACAAAAATATGAAAGTCGCCTAATTCTTCATTATTCTCTCTTTTATTTATTATTAAAAAAAATATAAACCAAGCTATCGAGAATGATAATAAGACTACATAGAAAAATAATACAGTTTTACGTTTGAATTCACGTCTGAGATGTGTAGTAGGTATGCATTTACCTTACTTCACCTTGACACATGAATATATATTATAATCTAACATCTGATGCGATCGCTTTTCGTATAAATTAAGCAACAATGTATACATAAGACATGTAATAATGAAGCAAATAATATGAGAACTACGGTCAAACGTTTTATGTATTACTTGTCTTACAACAGTAAAATAAAGTACACATATCGATAAACGTCTAGGGAATAACCTTTACCCTTACAGCTGTGACGTGTTCCGTCTACATTCACAACTCTCTTTACACCCGTTGATATATAATAGTATGAACAACACATGTATGAATATAATGCGTATAAACATTACGTGCCCTTAGCTGACGGACCTAAGTCCGATTTTGTCTTCTGTTGAAGTTTGACGGATTGTATTTACCGAGCGTGTATTTACCGAGCCTGTATTTACATACATAAATACGGACGACCTTAAATCTGTGAAAGTGTTTCGTATATTCACCGTATATTATCCAATACTGGTTTTATTGGGAATTTTCTAAGCATACAAATTTCTGAAATATTAATATGAAGTTCCTTTTCTTGTTATTCATTACGAGTACTTCTCTAATAGGTAATATATTGAAAAGTTAATTGTGTATATTAATTTATATTATTCGGTGTTAATTGTTTTTTATTCAATTACAGCCTCGTGGCATTCAAAAGAAACAAATGAAACGTTATTTCGCTCCGCCAGTTTAGAAAAACGGGTAATATATTTCTTTTCTTTTGTATTTATAATGATATCAACAATACACTGCCGTGCTTTTACTACCTGTTCAATTAATAAGTCAAAATACTATCAGATAATGCTATTATCGGTACATGTGGTTTCTATTAATCGTTTTATGGTATAACGGACAATAAATAAATTTATATTTATGAGTGGGAATACAATTTGTAATGTAGTGCACTCCCACGTAACACTAGTAACGTTAAAAAAATTTAAATAAGTTAAGAAATAAATACATAAATTTAATGCCGCTAATATAACTACCAGTAGGCGTAGCGAGTGTAGTGTTATTAATAATTGTAATGTTAATTAATCAAATTAACAGTTGATGTCAGTGTCGAGAGTATATTTATTTTATTTGTACTGCACTTGTAATGCAACTTGTAATGTACTTTCACTATTAATTATTCAAAATTGTTCTTACATAGGTACGAGTATATAACGGTAGCAGATATTAGCTAAAAATATGATACAAGGTGAAAGTAAAATTAATATAACGTTACGTAAATACGTAGCATTCGCCTATAATCTGAAGAGATGGGTAGATAGAAGAGTGTAGTTATACTCCCACATCTTACCAAGTACGTTTACGTCCCACTCTTGAGTAAGGGGTGAGTCTGTTGCCATACAACGGGCCCAAATCCAGAATCAGCCACTACTAGAAAATCTAAGATGAAGTTGAATGTTTAGAATTTTAAATTTTGAACCCAAGATCTCCCGATCGACCACTGGACCAACGAGGTGGTCAGGAGTATATAAAGTTTCGCTATAAAGTATAATTTATAATATTATGTTCTTTTGATTATGTTAGTTTGTTTATGTTCATTTGATTAGGTTCAATCACGAGAGCGGGACGGGTCTTAGCGTAGTGATCGGTCCATTTGACCTTGAAAGCCGGGAATCACCGCGACTTAAGGAAACTATAAAATCGTTCACCTCGGCGTCGTAAACGGCGAGTAACGGCACGTTGACAGGTTTATGGGAGTCCCGCAAGGGCGGTCCGGGCACGTGACCTTGCAGTAACTACACTGCCTTCATTAACATTTGAGAACTGCGGGAGAATAGTTATAAATGCGGTCGGTCGGTTATAAATTATTGTCTCTGAGAATTAACCGGGATGCATCAAAATTGAACGATCAGGGCGTCTATTGAATTCTGCTTTGTGTTTTTATGTATTACTTACAGTAAGTGACGAAATTATTAGGGATTTTCAATCAATGAGAGGTGGCATTACTAAACATTAAAACATAGAGTAAAGTTTTTATACTCGTACCATGATCATTCTTTTTTAAGTTAAAGAAATATTTTTTTATTATCTAGTAATTGTTTTAGTTTCTCAAGTAGGTATACATTGTTTCATTGAAAAATACATTATAAATATAAGAATGAATGTAATATAAAAAATAACCCGGACTTCAAAATACAAAAATATGTCTGTTCCTTATAATTTTGCCACCTACTGTATATCAACCTTAAGTGTTGGTGTGGAGTTAAGAAAAGGTTTTGTATTTATAATGAAAGTTGTGGACAGCGAACTAACATCCAATTGAGATAATTTGTAACTGGTTATATTATTATCTAACAATTGACATAATTATGTTAATGTGCAGTTCTGAATAATGAATAAAATTATAGTAAATTGTGGGCATGTTGTGTTGGAATTTGTAAATTCAATCTAATGTTTCTGTGTTATAAATCATATCTTTAATATAATGTAGGTACTATATGTTTCATATAATGTACCATATGTTTTATATATTACATTGACTGCCTCGTTGGTCGTGTTGGTTGCGTGTGCGACTGTCGAGCGGCAGGTC
>DWFO01002295.1:0-13998 GCA_018246595.1 Mimoniades nurscia nurscia | reverse complement strand
GCTACGTGACGTAATGGTACAATAATCATACACCGTGTATGACGACATAGAGAAAAAAAGGCTTATAATCTTTGATTTCTTTATATACGTTTATAACAGTCATAATTAGAGAAACTCAAATTTTTAATTACTTATGAGAAAGAATTGCGTTTTAATTTTTTTTTATATTTCATATTTCGTCCTCATGATGTTTATTGTGTTAAGACTCGTATTAAAAAGTGAACAAGTAGGTAAAGGGGTTTATGATGGGAAATAGAATTTGTGTAGTGTCGAAGACGGTTCTAACTGATGGGCAGACAGAAGTCTCCGAAACCGGCGTGCATGTGTGTGTGAAGCGAGTGCGTAAGGGACTTGATGTGAAGATATGTATGTTCTAATGTTACAAGACGGTGTGACACTCGGCCAATTTAACAACATAGGTATTAGTGCATTCCCGAATACCTTGCCATTCATCGGAAGGGTTAGAGACGGACTCGGTGTGAGGTTCCCATAGGAAACTGTACGGTGAATGCGATGCGTTTGTCACGCGATCAACGTGTTCCGGGATCTGTGTAGGGTGGCCACACTGCCAGCGGACCAATGGACAGTTCTGCTGCGGTAATTAACCGTTTAGTGCCCAAGAATCACAGTTCCTCATCATTTAAGGAGCCTAACTCCTAGATTGACAGAATCGAAAACTTCTGATTGTGTCCTGTTGTCAAATTTCTAATCATGGACCCCTTCTGTCCCTGCCTGTATCCATATCTCATTGTAATTAACCATTTGATATATCTACGTAACTTCACGCCTGTAATCCCCGAAGAGGTAGGTAGAGGAATGCAGAACACTCCCACTGTCTGGATATGTGGGACGTAAACGTAACTGGTGAAACGTGGGGGTATTCTACCTCTTCGGGGATTAAGGCATCACGCCTTAATTATTACGCATTAGAATTAAGTTTAGTCTTAACAATGTATTTCTATAATTAGAGTCGATAATATTTATTGCGCTATTTCTATTGTGTGAGATAATCCTTTTTATATTTATATTTCAGATATCTACCTGCTACAAATTCATGAATTCACGCAGAGTTTAGATACTGCTTGAGATACAGTGAAGTATTAATAAATAGCGGTTACTAAGCAACCAATCGCCCCATATAATGAGCCTAACTCCAAAACTGTATGAAGGCGTCCACAAACCGTAGACTCCCTGTTCTCAACGGCCAGGCAAAGCGCCGGCGGCGGCTGTCACATAATGTCGTGCATTTCGGAGGCATTTTAATAAGACGTTCGCTCGAATCCGTCCCACTGTTTCTGTGACACCGAGATTTGGAAGAAATTGTTACGTTTGGATGGTGCATATTGGTTCAAAGTTACTTTTTATAAGATGGAACTTTGCTATTATATTTATAACAACGTAACAACAGCTCTGTCTCGGCCACCGACTCTGCCATCGTAATAAAAAGTTCACTAATCGAAATTTTATTAATTTCTGTTGTTAATCATAAATTGTATTAAGTAACGTAACATCACGCCTGTAATCTCCAAACAGGTAGGCAGAAGAGTCTAGTAGACTCCTACGTTTCACCAGTTACGTTTACGTCCCGCTATGGAATAGGTGGTGAGTCTATTGCCATACACCGGGCATGTATCCAGAATCTGAGCCACGACTGGAAAATCTAAATTAGAAAATTTCGTAGTGCCAGACCCGGGAATCGAACCCAAGACCTCCCGTTCGGCAGTCGCACATGCAACCAACACGACCAACGTTTATGTGTAATAATAATAAATAAATAAATTAATACGTATTGTTTACCTGCATTTGAACATTTTATCACAATGTGACAAAACTCTGTATTCAGGGATAATGATCAAAATATGTAATGCCTTACATAATCAAGTAAGAAATACAAAATACCATTAACGTAAAATATAATACGTACTTAAATAATATATGCTTAGTTATTATTTAGGAACACATCAATATTAGACAATAACATGCTATCTAATTGAGTTATTTATCAATTATACTATACAATAATTTTTACCTATCTGTATCTTTAATTATTAAAAATAACTGTTATTACGTATAACATTATCATGTCTATTCACACCCATAATGACAGAATTTAGACAAAGACGATTCTGCTTGTGCCGCATTATAGATCGTATCGTTATTCTCAAGTATACTCTGACTCATGGCGTAATCATAGGTTCGCTAACGCTTCAACTATTCATTCCATAAATTTGGATTCGGTGAATTTTTATAATTCGAACCTGTGTTTCGTTTCTCATAAATTTGTAATTGATAGTTAGATCGTTTTTGGGCGAATTATGGTTGTATCGTAATTCAACGTTTATGGCAAGTTGAAAATAAAATTCAAAACTAGGCAAAGCAAAACGATCTGAAGGCTTACAGCGTGATTAAATCAATACTAATAAACATGAGACGATATCTTTATTTTTTAAATTAGGCATTTTAGACAGTCGCCAGACAGCAAAATAAGTTAGGTACTGCTTTTTATTTTTATTAAACTACTTACGCCATCTATTGATGTAGATAATAACATTTTTTTTAATAAACCTATTGCGTACCAGAAATAAAGTTAGACCAGACTTCGATTTTAAATAACCATGAATTTACGCACAGGGAAGATCTATTAAGCAAAATAATATACTTCGTAAATATATTTAGTTAATCACCAAATACCAACATTTGCTATAATGATGTATAATGAAATATATCTATGGTAACACATAACAAGTATTTGTCAATGTCAAAATAGCATTTTCATTTTCATTCGATTATTTCCGATTTCGCTTGTCATCACTATACAAAAGTAAAGTTTGTAAAACAATTTAGAGAAATGGCTCTGTTGGATTATTGTCGCCTGGACGAGAAAATTAATTTAAAACCAGTTGATTCTCTTGTTTCTTTTCAAAATGACATATTAGGATACAGCCAGAATTTCATTAACAGCACCCAACTTGCAACTCCTCCGTTCGCCAATGTAAGTACAGGTTATTTCGCCGAAAATACGTATATTATTTGAAAATGTTTATTTTCTCACATATCATAATGTTCATTGCAGCCTATAGAAACTCTTGCGCAGTTCAACACAAAAGATGAGACCGGTCGCGACATAAAAATCGAATTCGACCATGGAACCACTACTCTTGGTTTTCGATACAAAGTAAGTAATGTATATTTTATACAGAGTTGTCACTGTTTTACTGTTAAAATTTCCCAGCCTGAACTAAGCTCTAAAGCTCCCCCACTTCACGTTGGTAGCATGTTTTGTAATGCTACATTGGTTTACACATGTACTTGACTGATTTAAATGCTTTATATGGATCATAGTAATGGCTAGTAGAAGGTAGTATTACAAGTAGCAATTGTTTTTTGTGTCAATAAGTTTTCCTTCCTTCCATTCTTTTGTGTTGGGGTTGAGAAAGAATTTGTCCCCTGATCCCATGCCAGGATACCAAGGTGGTGTAAGATGCGTCTAAACCCGGTGCTGGCTGATCACATTATAATGTGTTCTGTCTAGGCAAGGCAAAAGTAATAGCTGTCTTTTGACAGCAGTGTAGGTGATGTAGGAAATCATACTTAACTTCCATGTCCAGTGTGGAAATTGTGGACAAAAACACCTCAGGGGAGGCCTATGTTCAGTAATGGATTTAGTCTGATGTCTGATGATCATGTTTTCCTTTATTAAAACAGGTTAATATGAAACATGGAACAATAATGCCACTGTATTAACTCTTTTGACAGTAAATGGGACTACCCTTTGTTTATATTATAGATACATTGCAGACAATTAAAAAAACCTAATCTTTACATATCTTTCCATATATCCTATTAACTATAACTACTTCATATTTTTAATGATAAAATATGCACTAAAGACATACCATCAATAAAAAATTATATATTATTTTGAAATCATATATTATATTTGAATATATTATATCTAGGGGGGAGTGTTGCTGGCAGTAGACTCGCGGGCCACTGGAGGCCAATTTATTGGATCACAAACAATGAAAAAGATTGTGGAGATCAATGACTACTTACTGGGTAAGTTAATTTGTTGTATCAAAGAATCCTCACATATTAAACATATTACCCTGTTACAAGGGGACTGTGGATACACATGTAAGCAATATATCTATGAAATATTTATTGACAATTTTAACCACTTTGCAACTTTTTAATTTTTTTGCTGCTAGGCTTAATGACAAACAAAATGTATATTTCATAAAGATTTGATTATCAAACTGTAAAATATGATAATGTAAAACATAAGAAAGCATTGGTCTTAAATTTTATTATGTATCCTTATACAAAATCAAGTGTTACTTGCAAAAATAGCGTGGGGAAACCCACATCTAGTGATCTTCATCAAGTTCTCTAAAACATGTAATCTGGCAACTCTTGGCAATACCATAGTTTATCAGCTTTATTCAAGGCTTATTGAAACTTTTACCGTATATGTTGACTGCAATTTGTGGAAATGTTCATCTGAATTAATAACCCCTTAGATTCTTAATTTGCGTTGTTTGCAATATTCCAGGTACATTGGCCGGAGGTGCTGCGGACTGTGTGTACTGGGACCGGGTGCTGGCCAAGCAGTGTCGGCTGTACGAGCTGCGCAATCGCGAGAGGATCTCGGTGGCGGCGGCCAGCAAGCTGATGGCTAACATGGTGTACAATTACAAGGGCATGGGGCTCAGCATGGGTATGATGCTGGCCGGCATCGATAAGAGAGTAAGTTTTGATAATGGTTTTTAATATAACATACCATGTATTTGATGTGATACAGCCTGAATTGTTTTACATAAATCCTGTTGACATTCTCATAGAAAAGTAACTGACAAGTAAATTGTGTTATACATTTGATGCACTATTATATGTTATCCATATATGTAAAAGCTTTCACTGTAATGAAAACTACCAAGGCTAACATATAACTGTTCGTGTACATTGTTCCCCCAAGATTTACGGAAGACATCAAGCTTAGTATGAAGATTTAAGTCACATTAAAACTTACATTACATTACACCTGTAAACCCCGAAGAGGTAGGCATAGGAATCTAGAAGACAGTCCCACATTACACCAGTTACATTTACATCCCACCATGGAATAGGTAGTGAGCCTATTGCCATTCACCAAGCACATATCCAGACTCCGACCCACTACTACAAAATGTAAATTAGAAAATTTTTGTAGTGCCCAACCTGGGAATTGAACGCATGACCTCCCAAATTTCAGTCACACTTACAACCAACACGATCAGACAGACAAGTCCTTTAAAAGTAGCTTTTAGTGAAATAAAATGTCAACAAAAAGTCCTATAATACATTATTGTTACATGATTTCTTACTATATTTCAAAGGGTAAAATTGAATATTAAATTTATATATGTAACTATCTTGTTACAGGGTGCTCAGCTGTACTATGTAGACAGTGAGGGAACACGCACACCTGGAAAAGTGTTTTCAGTGGGTTCCGGTTCAGTTTATGCATTTGGTGTGCTGGACTCTGGATACCACTGGGACCTCGAGGATGTCGAGGCGCAAGGTTCATATGCTTTCAACATTATAGTGTTTTGTAAAAAATAACACGTCAGTAATATAAAATACATACTTAAATACATATATGACTAAAATTGTAAAAAAGTTGGTCTTTGAATGCCCAAATATAATATATGCAATATACAAAGGGGGTTTGTATGGTATATTGCTAATTGAGGCAACCTAATATAATATAAATTGTATTTTCTCGCCAGAGCTGGGCCGCCGTGCCATCTACCACGCGACGCACCGCGACGCGTACTCGGGCGGCATCATCCGCGTGTACCACATCAGCGACAGCGGCTGGGTCAACGTGTCCAACGAGGACTGCTCGGAGCTGCACTACAAGTACCAGGCGGAGAAAGGCATCAAGGATGAATAGGTTTTGGTTTATTGATTTTACTAAATAAATATTTAAAAACATATTGTTTTATTTCATTAAATCTACAACTTCTTGGTATGATTGTTATAAAAAATATTATATTTAAAAATTCCAGTTGGGTTCAGAGAAATGCTTTTTACCAACATGATACTTCAATTGCATCATCCATTGCTTTCAACATTGCTATATTAGTCTTTACTGGCACAAAAATTTGCAACCTTATGAGACCCTAAAATTACTTATACAAATTGTACTTAAATTTAATTTACCCCACATTAAGTAGATCGGTGAAAATATCTAATAAAAATCCCAATAAACAGACTAGACATTTTATTTTAAAATACTGTAACACTTAAAAGAAATAAATGACAATAAATATTACTGAGATAGTGTGGAAAGAACAGATACTCAGTAGAATGAAACATTTAGTGTGCGAGAAGGAAATAAGTAAGCTAAAATACAGAAGTCCATATTAGCATTAGATAATAATTAATCAGTGCCAAGGATTGGTATATGTCGACAGAGCGAAATGAGTATACCAAAATTAATGTAAAGAACAAATTCTGCTAAATATTTGTTCTGTGGTTGTGTATTAATTACATTTTCTATATTCATTTCTTTCCTCCCTCATCTTTCGCCTTCGCATCAATATCCACTGTGACCTCTTCGAATGTCTCCTCCAGCTCCCAGTCCTTGAGTGGCGCTTCTGTTAGCTTGTAGAACTTGCCATGTTTGCCTATACCTAAAATTTTAAATATATCATCATGCACAGTCAATGTAGATACAAACTGCTTGGTGACACAAGCTCCTGTAAAGATTTCCTACAAATTACATACATGTTATATGAAAAAAAAATGTTACAGGCAAATTATATTTTTTACTTTAAGTACATAACAAAATAATTGCTGAATTGTGAAGACGTAGAGGCAATCTAAAGTTGCAGTGGGATGGCCATGCATGGCTCCCGGAAGGGCAATTATCTTTTTTAAATGTATTGTGGTCCTTTTCCATGCTAGTTAGTTAGACTGATCTGTGAAATACAGTGTACAAGGATATTACGATTTACGATAGACAAAATTAGTGATCAATAAAACATCTTGGAAAAATTTGATGCCCCACTGTGGACTGAGATCCACTGAATATGATAAAAATGAAGATATTGACTATTGAGATGAAACAATTATTCACCGCCTTGGAACTTCTTCACTCCTTGGGTGACATCCTCGATTGCAGAGCCAAGCAGACTGTGCATGATTGCCTCATCTCTCATGCTCTCCTCACTGTTGGGATTCAGTTGGGAGTTCACGGCTGCCAATTTATCCATGATGAGAGCATTTTGTGGGAACTTCACTATAGATTTGGCCAGCTTTATCGATTCACCAAGAGCTGGAAAGAATTCAGTATTCCTCAGTCATTTCAAATACACATATTTCAATGAACCCTTCAAAAGTCACTCTCGCTGAGAATGGGTCTACGCAATGGGTGAGAAGATACATTCAAATTTTATATACATTACAAATACACCATTATTTTTAACATTAATTATAATTCGAATGACAATAATTATTATAGTCATGAATCCATAGAGCAGTTTGTTTTGTAATTATGATCAACAGGGGAACGTAAACGTGTAAAATATACAATAATGACATAAAAATGACTAAATAAAATGACTAAAATAATAGTATACACTACGTACCAGTGCCAGTGGCTGTGACTTTGGTCGACAAGCCCATATCATGTGCTTCGGTGCCAGTGATGAGGCGACCGGTGATAAGGAGGTCTAGCGCTCGTGACAGACCTATCAGAGATGTAAGCCGCCTGGCGCCAAACAGACCCTGGGGCACACCTGAAATAGAATATACATTAGTCGACCGACACAGCAAGTTAAAACTTAAAACACATATGTGACTAAGATAGTAACATTGCCAGCAAGGACAGCCAGCCATCAAAGAGAGCTACAGAATAAACTTTAACAGGAGTTAAACAATATAAATCACAAGTTCAACAGAATCACTACAGTTTTTCGACTTAACACAGCTTTGTTTGGACTGTGACCAATGAAATAATGACTATAATTAACACATCCGCAAACAATCACAACTTGTCTGTATCAAAGATACTGGTTCAATGAAGACTTCATAAAGCACTATAATATATTTGTATTAGGCACAATAGTATATAACTGCCTCAAAATATTGGCAAAGATTTCTCCACACCATAGCCATGCACACACTCTGTCCACAACTTAACTTACAAAATTTAATTGTAAAAAATTGCTATACATTAGGCAAAAATCCAGTCTCTGAGCCACTATTAGAAGTTCTAACCAGAAATACTAATTTTAAAAATCCAATAATACCTAACTTGGGATTTGAACTTAGGAACTGCAGCTGTGCTTGCAACATCATTGTCTCATTTCATCTATACACATCTAAAAGTCATATATTTCAATACAAATATATTTTATTTTGCTGCAAAGATTTTTAAAATTTTGAAAGTTGGAAATGGCACTGTCTTAATATTTTAATCCAGAACTAGGCATCATACACACCAAACCTCCTTCCCAGACACCCCAATACAGCTGTATCTTCAATGATCCTCAAGTCACAAGCAAGTGCCAGTTCAAATCCTTCAGCCACCGCATACCCAGTTACTGCTGCTATTGTTGTCTTGTCACATAGAGGTCTGCGGCGGAGACGAGACTGAAAGCCACAAAAATACATTTAACAAGAGAAATCCAAATACAAAAATTGAGTATTTTAGCCAACCTTTTCAAATATAGAAAACTACAAACTCACATACACTTGTGTTTATTCTATAGAAACGAAACACACCAAAGGTGTTATCATACATCACTATAACACTAGCTGAGGCTCACAAAATGGACACTACAAATTACGAGTACTATAGATTACAATTTTTTTTCCAAAAAAAAAACCACTCTTACTCTATCACACTTATCTTCTTGTAATTGTTTAAATCCGAGAAACCACAATGGCAAATACAGTCATTTATTTCATAACAGTATTCATAGAGGTAAGCAGAAATGACACTTCTCCTATAACCAGTTGTAATAAATATCATATGTAATTCCATTATATTATAATATACAGTTAGTTTACATTATATTATTATACTCACTGCGGCATCAGTGACATTACTGTAACCTTTAGCATCAATATCGTCAATGTCAAATCCTGAGCAAAATGTGCCTCCTTCGCCATTGAAAATGAGGACTTTCGCTTCAGCGTCCTTGTCGAAAGCATTGATGGCTTCCATCATTTGCTGCAGTGTGAGAACATCGAGGCTGTTCCGAGTGGAGGCACGATCTAGGTTCAGGGTGGTGACTGGACCATACTTCTCCACTATGATATCTGTCATGCAGTTAAAGTAAATTAGCGTAATGAACATAAGTAACGTAACATCACACTTGTAGTCACACTAGCAACAAACACGGTCAATGAGTGACTATTGAAATGTATTACGTTGGCGAATTAATTAAAATTTCAGTGTATATCTTGCTATAGATTTTAAAATGTTATAACATAAATATCGTTAATTTATAGTTTTTTTCACAATAGACCTCGTGCATATAGGACAAATACGGTTAATTATACAAATAGATATTGAATTTAACTAAACGGCTTACTTTTCTTTACTTCTTCGACATTTTTTGCTTCGGTTTCTTTTTTTTTCGCGTCTTTTGAACTGTGGCGAATATAATTAATCTGAACAAATCCTACACGTCTTGTACAAATTACATTTCTGAATAAACTCTTCATATTTGTTTCAGTTATATTTTTAGAAATGTAAAGTAAGAAAATATCGTATTAAGAAGCAAGTTGTATTTTCCGGCAGATAGATACGAATTAGGTTATGTTATGTTTTTTTTAGAATGTCATTTAGACATTTTAGAAATTTTAAGACACTACAAAAGTTATTGGATACTTGTACAACCAAAGCAGTTCTGTCATTTACTATAAATAAAAAAAAACGTGTATGTTAATTTCTCACTATTTTCATTGCGTCATAATTACTTCACTACTTGAAATTAGATCAAATGCATTCAGACTCCTTAATTGAAATATATAGTGGAACAAAAAATATCATAATGATCATCATCTATCATGCATCATCAGCTATCATGAAAAAAAATCGTTTTGACAACATCAGCATCAACTGGACTAAAAATCAATGCAATATGTAGTTATCTGTGGTTCAAAAAACAAAATATCATTGAATCTTCGTGTCGTCAGTGTCGTAATTTTTCTAGCGAATTCTTGTTTGACACGTGTACTTGTTGAAATTTTATATATTTCATCATCAAAGGTTTATTTTGCGTTTACGCGCATTAGTTTCAATACTCGATAGTGTTAAAGCTAAATCAGTTGCGTGTGTTTGTGCTTTGGCTTGTTATTAAAAATGACGGAATTCAGAGACTGGTATAAGGGCATTCCTTTTTTCACTCGATACTGGTTAACATTTACTGTCGGACTGAGTTTACTAGCGAGGTTCGGTGTTGTAAATTACCGGTATTTGATCTTGGACATATATCCCTTCGTCAAACGTTTCGAGGTAAGTGATAATGTGATATATTGAGATTCATTGTAGTAATATGTATAAGTGACTTTGTAATCGCAAACCGACTATTGTTATAATATTAATACGCGAAGCAACCAACTTTGCATACCTTTCTACGAACAGTGCGCGAATGGAAGATTATGAAACTTGCAGAGTTAAAATTCACAGTGCAAGTGAGTGCAGATAGCTAGTATTGTAAATAAATTGTCCTTGACCAAAATTTTATTTGAATTGTTCAAGATGATAAATTACCACTTGTAAGAAAATTAAAAATGGGTCAGTTGAACACAAATATCAACGTTTCATTTATGGTAGTATATTTTAGGTTGAATATAAGCAAAACTTTATGCTGCTCATTATCATCATACATTATCACTTAATGGCTACAGGTGAATATTTAGATTTAAATGAGTAGTAACTGATTTAATATTTAGAGGAGCTGTATAACTGTAGGAAGCATTATAATTACAGTAAAATAAATTCGGTCAGAAGTGCCTGGTCAGTCAAAAGTAGGCCACAGTCGGGATTTGTGGCTAGTGTATGGCAATAGTCTCACCACCTACTATTTGATCTGACTTATATAACTGGTGAAATCTGGCTTTGTATTACACTTCTCTCCCTAGCTCTTTAAGAAGATACATGCACGATATTACATTTGTTCAAAAGTATCAAGCACAACCATTTTGATTAATTAAGTTCATTGATTTGACTTCACTGATTGTCATAAATCCCACGACAGCTACGAGTTTTTCTTTGTGCAAATAAGATAATGATATATGATATCACTATGCTCAGATTTATGATTTATTGATAACAAATATAACAACAGTGATAACAGAATGTTTTCAATATATTTAATGAGTATCACATAGTTTTATTTTTAGTTTTTTCATTGAGATAACAGACAAACAGTGTAATGACTAAGAACAGAAAAAAAATTGTTTCTTACTGGTGATATGAACTTTGATCTCTCATAGTTCACAGATAATAAATAAATGCAGAAACACATTAGAGTTGGCAACCTACAATGTTCACATTTAATTAATCATACTGTGTCTGTGTGATGACCACAAGTATTTGTTCTATGTAAAAATATCTTAATGTATTTTGTTCAATAATCACATGATTTTTTAAATTTTCCATATTATATACATAAACGATTTTCTATGTATCTCTTCACTAATCACAATATCTCTGCAACTATAAGGCTTAGAGATTTGAAATTTGGTAAGAATATTTCTTTCTCTAAGTAGAGATAGTAGGCAGTGGAAAATTGATATTTACAAACTGCAGTTCAGACAAACCTGCAATTTGGTAGGAATATCTGTTTGATATATTGAGGACAAAGGGGGGGAGAAATTTTCAATCCCGTTTGTAGGTAGAATTTTGTAAAATGTGTTTTTAGTTGATCTCAACATCCAGAAAAGATATAATATTTAATACATAATTTACATAATATATATTTTAGAATTCCATGCAGACGAAGTCATAAGCATAGCTAGTATCTTTTCTATCTGATTTGACCTGCTCTACATATTGTATGACATCATATTTTAAGTTTAACTGGCAATTAGGCAAATAGAGATAAAAATTAGAAGAAAATATTGTAATTATAATTATAAATTGAATGATAAATTAATTAATAGCGATATTATTGATAGCACATTAATGAAACAAGCAATCAAAATTGTTAGAAAATTAACAATATGAAACAAAAATAATTTTGTTTCAAATTTCCACACGTCTTGTCATTAGAGTACCTGATCGGACAACATCATGCACTTTGTGTACTTGGACGCCATTACTACAGAAACCAACACCCTTACAGATATGGCGTCCTGTGACTGCTCTGTTCTTCTATCCGATTGGACCGTCAACTGGCTTCCACTTTCTGATCAACTGCTACTTCCTGTACAACTACTCGCAGAGGCTAGAGTCCAGCACCTTCGCAGGAAAGCCAGCAGATTACTACTGCATGCTCGTCTTCAACTGGTGCTGCTGTGTGATCATTGCATTACTTGTTAACATGCATGTAAGTATGATCAGAGAAATTGAAACACTATAATTGTATATGTATGTACAAATCTAGTTGCAGTAGATGTGTCCATGGTCAGTGACCACACACCTTGGCAAACCTAATCGAGGACAATTGCAGAGCTAGGTGGAAAAACAGTATTTGTGGTGTGGTTTGCAGCGGCTGGAAAGCAAGAGCTGAAGATTGAGCTTATTGTGCTATTGTAAAAATATGTCACACTCATGAGAAGAACCTCCACATTCAGATCCTGAAACACTGACCCATGATGTTTTAACAGCTTATAATAATTATTTTAACACTTTCAGATTCTTATGGATGCCATGGTGTTGTCCGTGTTGTATGTCTGGTGCCAACTAAATAAGGAGGTGATTGTCAACTTCTGGTTTGGTTCCCGCTTCAAAGCCATGTACTTGCCCTGGGTGCTGTTTGCCTTCAACCTTGTTATTAATGGAGGGTGAGTTATTGTAAATTTATTGTTAACACATTAAAATGTAAGACAGCAGGAAGCAACAATGTTGCTGAAAGTGTTTATTATATAAGATCATATTATGTAAAGTGTATCATGTAATGTAATTACATTACCAAACACTGAAACCAATTTTTTTTATGTAAATGTAAATATTAAATCTAGACTTGGACCTTGTAAAGAGCTAACTTGTATTTAATACCTGTGTTTTCAGAGGTGTGATGGAGCTTTTGGGCATTCTGATTGGTCATGTATCATTCTTCCTGCTGTTCCAATACCCTCAAGAATTTGGTGGCCCTGCTCTGCTATCCCCGCCAGCTTTCTTGTGAGTTGCTATTACATTATTCTTTCATTTGCTCTATTTAAATTATAACCTGAACTTAGACCATGTTAAAGGGCTGATGCAAACGACACACATTAAAAAATCTGCTAGTCCAATTCTTTGTTGATTACCCGTGAAGCAGAAACTGTTACTGAGTTGGCTTGTCCACTAATTATATTGTTGTAATAATGTATTGCAACATTGAAGTGTTAAGGCTGTTCTATCACTACATACACCTTGAGCTACATCCGCTTGGAATGTTTTCATATATTATACTGGAAGTAATCACAAGACCAAATATGTTTATTACCTACATTGAAATTTTAAAAAATGTGCTCTCAACAGCCTTGACATCGTTCTGAACAACCATAATGTTTCATGCTTATCAAAACAAAGAGAACATTCATTAAATTAACTGACATCATAATTATCTTCTCAATAATGTACAATTTGTTTTGTAGGAAAGAAATATTCCCAGAAACGAGATACGTGGGCGGATTTGGCACCGCGCCCCAGACTAGGCCCCCAACTCGCCCCGAGAGGAACAATGGCTTTGGTGGGCACAACTGGGGTCGGGGCCAAACCTTGGGCGGAAACTGAATGCTTCAGTTGATCAACTTGCTTCGCCACGGGCGAGTGTTCTTAGAGAACGG
>DWFO01002294.1:0-14000 GCA_018246595.1 Mimoniades nurscia nurscia | reverse complement strand
GTTTCACCGGTTACGTTTACCTCCCACTATGGAATAGGTGGTGATCCTATTGTCATACACCGGGCACATATCTGGACTACTAGAGCCACTACTAGAGAATCTAAATAAGAACATTTAGTAGTGCCCGGCACGGGAATCGAATCCAGGATCGTTCGGCAGTCGCACTTGCAACCAACACGACCAACGAGGCAGTCAATCATTCCATTAGTCATTTCCATCAGTCCATTCAGTCAGTAGAGCTGAATACGTGTATGTATTTAATCTATGTTGACTTTACCATTGTTTTAATGCTTTTGTCTCTGTGTCGGTATGTGCGGGGCGGTTTAATATTTTCATTGAAATATTTTATGCACTCCCGCTCCGGATTTTCTGCTCTGATAGGATTAATAGTCAATCTCTTTTAGTAACGTGCCCATGAGAGATAATGTACAGTGACTCGCAGTTGATAAACGAAGCTTACGAGTTTCGTTAATTATTAACATTGACAATGCGGTTATGTTGAATTTGTAAATATTTAAATTTCGTATTGTTAAATTTTAAGATATGATTTTTCAACTTAAACTTCGGCTTATAACTCGATGCAGTATTATGCAAAATAATAACATCGCCAAACGATGTTATGATGTCCCTACATAACTAGCGCAAGTTTGAACTGTGAATTTCACTAATAAAAAATTCAGCAACGCAATAGAATAACAGCAACAGAATAAACTATTCCACTATAATTTGCAATTATATTCGAATACTTTAAAACTGGTGTTTTAATACAAGTTAGTCTTTTCAGATATATTGTGTATAGTGTATCTAAAAGTATGTATAAATATTAATTACCATTATTATTTATAACAACAATTTAGCATCATTATTTGATAAGTTTTGTTTTGAATTACAAACATTTAGTAATAAATTTATATTTCACGGTTAATATGTAGTTTCATTAGCAAGAAGCCAATGCTACTTGATTATTATAAATGTGACTCAAGTTGGTATTGCCAATTTTATTTGGCAAGCATGATTATTATTATATTTGAATTATGTAGAACTTGTTACTGATATTTAATACCAGGGATATAGTTTCGACAACGTAACGTAGATATAAAGTTACGATGTTAAATAATTTTGTAACTAATGCATGGTGCATTAGTTACGATACGTTTATTATATGCATTTTACCTTTTTTTATATGCATTTTACTTTTATTTCGTAAATTATAGATCTTTTACATTTTATTCGCATTGATAGCAATATTCCTTGTAAAAGATGCTAATGCTATGTCTAGTACGAGTTCACAGCCTTAGTGACTTGACATACCTTGCATGTCTTCAAGAACATTACCGAGACCATGGGCATGTTTCCTCACGATATTTCGCTTCCATATTATTCCTCTTTCATGTGCAAGTGCTATTTCCATCAGTTCCATCAGGTAATTAACTTCGTAAGGTCAGAGGCCCGGGATTGGAACCCATACGGATTAGAATGCGGAATTCTAAATCACCAAGATATCACTGCTCGTTATGACGTTAAATGTGTATTATTTTCTGAAACGAGGCTAGGGCTTGTTTTGATATTGTTGGTACAACTACGAGAACGTCTATCGCGTTCAATTGCGTCTATCGCATTCAGTTCCGTCTCTCGCGCAGAGTTATAGTGTACCATCCTTTGAACGCTTCGCGATAGTCTAGTATGTAAATTTATTTTATAGGCAATGAATTGATGCAAAGGAAAATAAAGGAGCCGATCAGACTTCCGTTTCGATATTTTATTCATAAAATGTTATTTCGTTTTTAGACTCGTAGACGCATTTCAGTTTATATACATACTATTCTTTTATCTTATAAAATGTAAAGATCTTAAGTAGATCATCAACACGATAGCTTTGGTGTTAACATTTTATAAAACAAAATTTGAATAGCTAAACTACTTTAAATCATTTGCAACATTATTTTCATTTAGAAGCTAGATGAGTTTATTTAACGTATGCTTGAAAGATCCAGCTGATTTTCGTCAGGATTTTTTTATTTCACTTAACATATTGAGTGATTTTTACGAGCTTCAGTTGTAACTGTATATCTAAAACAATTGACTTAACAGCACCGTAGTTTTAACAACGTTCCACGTGCATTATGTATAAAATCGTAAGTTAATCTGTATACTTCAACAAGCACTATGATTGACCACCTAAACACCATCGTTGAATTTGTATGATGCAACATGTCATACATTCATACGTATGAATCTACATATACATATGCACACAAAATGGCAGCGATTCAATTCTGCTGTTCCATTTTCGAGAATGCTTAAAGGATGTTATTACTTCTAACACGTAATATTAATGTAAATCATACACCTACTCATGATTAAATAATGTCCATTTTAGCTCGCGTATGCTTTATCGGGATAGCGCGACTACTTCGGAAATATCCTAGGGCCGGTGCAAAAACATTGTGACGAAGAGTCAACACATTAGTACATCAGTACAACTGTTAAACGGCCGTTGAGCTGTCGATGTATCGTTAGCTATGTACTTTTGACGATCATATTGTACAGTGTATTTTTCGCTACTATAGATTGTAAAGTAAATGCCATATGACGACATTGTTTTCGATTTTTAAAGGGTCTTGATTTTTTGATATTGATAGTGACGCGAGAGTTAAGACGGATATGTTCGAAATATATCACCCAAATAAGTCAAGCAATATGGTGAAGTTATAAAACTACCGTTAATCAGCCGCAGAAAAGTATATTTTACTGAAATAACTGCAAATAATTGTTCAAAATGTCAGGTTTCCAGAATTTTCCGATTTTTCCTGGTACCCTTTTTAATTTTTTATGTTTGGTAAGTTTAGATTATAATGAAACGACAAGAAGCATTTATAAGATAGTAATAAGAAGGATTTCATTATAAAATAAGCATGAAATGAGAACAGTTGTATTTTAAGACATTTTTTTTATATCTATATCTTTGTTCTAATTCGCGCTACGCACTGTTTTTGTTCTAAAAGTGTTCTAAAATTGTTGAATGTTTTCATCGTTTTAATTCATTTAGTGGCTGTTAGACAGCCCTTTTATTTTCGCGCGTGGATATTGAAATTTTTCAAAACCAAATGATGCTCTATTGTTTTTCGTTATTTGTTTGCGAGGCGATACGGGCCGATACGATACAGTGTTGTTACAGCTTTCAATTGTATTATTGCATTTTAGAATTCGTCGAAGCTTTTGATAACATTTTTTTTCATTGTACTCCCACGTTACATAAGCGGATCACGGACAAAGTTATGCACGTTTAAATTCTCCGGTCTTTAATCTATCAACTCATATTATTGTAACTGAAAATTCATTGATAACTCTGAATGTATTAGGCATTATACAATTTGAATGTATCATTATTTATAGGCAAATATATAATTGTATTAAATTGAGTAAAAAATATGAATACTGAACCGTCCTTATAACATTTACTTGAAATATTTAGTTAAACACATCGGTGTTTGAACATCAGAGCGTAGAAAAGTATACATTTTAATTTTTGAAAGCTTGTTAAAACATCGTTAGCGCATTTCACAATTGGTGAGTGGATATTTTTAGAATGGAATGGATAATGGAATCCAGTGAAGCGAAGTCGCGAATGACGAGTGGCCGATGACAAATGTTTCGTTTCGTTGTCTAGAATAGACAACCGTAATATACATATGTAGGTATATAAATATATAATGAATGTGTATTGTTACACACCACTGGATACTAGTTAAATATTACTTGTAATGGATGATTAATTCACTATTAATATGTTGTAATATACGTGGAACAATAATGTTTATTAATTCGGTATCGTATTAATTCTTTGGCAGTTGATTTGTTATCTAGGTTTTCTTGCCGATGTGATCCTCTGTGGTAAAAAATTAAGAGCTTATAAAATAAAACACCTTAAATAATAAAGTCATTGAACTTATTTTATTGTCAACCAAACCACTTTAGAAATACGATATATATTTGTATACATGATTATTATTTTTCTTTATTGGACTTTGGATATTTCAGATTACTATAAATCAATGAACATTTATAGCTAAGTCCTAAGTAGTACTTCTCTATCTTAGCAATCAATATACCAATTATTTTATAAACTGCAAATTTTTTATGGATATTCTTTTAATAAATTTATTATGTTGGCATAGTGTATTTTTATGATCTTTTAGACTTTTATATAAAAATAACATGATAATTATTGGTAAGCAATTTCCTTGTTTTCGCATAAAGACTCTCTCTCTGGCTTTGGCTGAAGGCGCCGTTATCAGCTAATATGAAGTAAGACAACTGTACTTTAAAAATCCTTAATGATAGTATACAATTATTTTTCGCTTTAATTTCATGTAGATTAATGCTAGAATATTACTTATTATAATTTAGAGATAAAATCGCAAAGATATCTTTTAATAAAATTGTTTAATTAAATAACAAACGAAGATAAATTATAATCATAATAAAATTAGTTTTGACAAATTTATCACTCTGTCGTTTAGAAAGTCGTCAGCGATGACGTCTATAAAGTATGCCAGATATTCATACCATGCTGGCATCACGACGGAGTTATTGAACATTGAGAAATGTCTAATAATACGAGTGCGTTTATTAATATAGTTATGATGACAACAGTTTTTCGAATAATGTTTTTCGGTTAGGTTAGGATCACAGAGATTAAAAGTCAATTATGTCAGATATTAGTGAAATAGATGTTCGTTTTGCGGAAATTTGATTGCGATTATGATTAGCGTATACCACATTACATTCCGAAAATTAATTAAACATACCTAGATACAAAAGATTTTAATGAGCCTGAGTCAAAATTTTTGTTTAGTTTCACTTCACTTGTCGAACTTAAACACCAGTGTAGATCAAAGCGACGTATGTAGTAATTAAAATTTATTTATTTACCCTAAAATAATAATTTAACATAAAACAATTATGACAATATGGCAATAGGCTACCTATTCCATAGTGGGACGTAAACGTAACTGGTGAAACGTGTTCTACATTCCTCTGCCTACCTCTTCGGTGATGACAGGCGTGATGTTACGTTAATTATACGAAGGTACGAATGTACTCGTATGCGAGAAAGATTCGTAACTCGATTCAATATGCTTAAAGTGCACCGATATGATTAACCTACAACAGTGCAGATCAGATGGTACTGAGGGTTGGCTAAAAGAAGACAATGTACTTAACGTAAAAGAATTATAATTACGAACTGTGCTAGATGCAATCGTAACACGCTCATATGTATAACATTTATTGGCGCAATATATTCCCTGATTTATTCTGTGCGACGATCGCCCCGAGTCTGTCGTCACCCGCGTCGCAGCGCGGCGTCGCCGTCGGCGCGCGTCGCGTCGGCCGCGCCCGCGCACCGCGCACGTCACTCCCATGGTTGCCAATCGTCTCGTGTAAATGGAGCGTATGTAAAATGTATATTTTACTATAATAAATGGTTTTTTGACATATCCCTGGATGAGATTTACTTTGATCTTTTAATATTACAAACGATAATTATTGTTGTTTATTTCTGTATTTTATGAGCTAATTGAAATATATGTATAATTTTACTTAGATATTTTTTTCATAAATTGAATCACGAATATAGACAGCCTTTTGTTTCGCCTGACTCTTGTTTTGGTCTCACATGTTGCCTAAACGCAAAAAAAGTCGCTTTTCTCTGTAACTTGACTGAAATTGTTAGCTATTCTTTTAAATATATCTAAGTAATTATCACATGTTTCTTTAGTAATCCGTGTGTGACTATTATATTGTGCGACATGCCTTGGGATACATTGTTACTCCACGTATCGATTCGTCAGACATATTATTATAATTTCGCTTAGCAAGCCATATTTTGTAGACATTTTTGAATCTCAAGTTATCTCAACGTGTATGCATTCATAAGTGTAATGTATATGTAGGTATCCATCTTATTGGTCGACATGTTATTGCTTTATAGTGTGCCAGCCAAACCCTATACATAACATAAATAACATTATAATTCTTTAAAAAAGAATAAGATACACGCATTTGTATATTTTATGAAAAGGAAAATCTCCAGTCAATAACCCCCGTGGTATGACATCACTTCTGAAAGAGTTGACGTTAAAAAAGTTGGCAACCCTATTCGTTTCACACCGCGTGACTTTTACATTTTGTTATGCTACACCGATAGATAAACTCTAATCTATTGCCAAATAATAAGGACTGACCATACTAAATTTTTACTTGAACTAACTCTTTTGCAGTCTTATAACCGTTAGTTTTACTCCTGTATCATTTAGATGATATCTTCCGTACCGTTAAACTGAAAATTTCATTACCAATATAACTTTATATGTTTTTCCTTAACCAGTTAATAACGTTTAAGATTTTTTTTAAGGAGACATTTAACACGATATTTATAACATAGCCCGACATATCCATATATAGAAAGCCGAAGAACAATAATTAGCGAACGCTGCGACAGACGGGATGTGAAATGGTTAATTTAAAAGCAGACGCTTTTGATTCAAAAGAATTATATTATTACGGCGCTTTAGGAGAGCGAGCTCTTTTGAAATACAACCCGGCATATTGTTATGGTTTATTTAAATTTATTTTTCCGTCACGTGCGTCCGCGGACGATAGCCCAGTTGGCTGAAGCGGCCGTCATGTGACTAGTGCTAATTCTTGTTATTTTCCAATGTCTAAAACTGATTGGTAGTCACTAGCAGCGTAAGATTTACATCTGAAATACACACACACGTAATATTACGTTCACTTGTGCAATACGGTACATGAACTACGCTATAAATATATGCGCCGTTCGATAAATCAGCGTACGGAACACTAAATTATATTCTCAATTTAGTTCATTATTTCTGTTACGCCATGTCTTGTACCTACACACAGTTGTTTCACAGATACCGATTGTGCCGGGTTATTCTTGGTTGCTCGAGTGGCAAAGCCAACAGCAACCGTTAATGTTCTGTATAACGTTTGAAACAAATAAAAGCTCGAGTTTCTAGGTAATCCAGGTAGGTATTCATTTTGTGACGTTGATATTCACCTACGGCTGCTTTTTCTGCGTTTCATACAATTTACATTTCCTCGCGCTCTTTTATCTACACAAAGACTTGCTTAGCTTTCTATTAACATAATCGCTACTGTTATTCTTTGTGAATAACGATTTGTACTTTGTAATTTTTATTAGTGGTTAATACGGTTTCCCGTTTAGATGAATTATTTGACAGAATTATAAATAACTTTGGTGATACTTATAGTCACTCCAAATTTTTTTTATTTATATTACTACAGATAATTAAGTTTCTTGATGGTTAATCACAATAATGTTGTATCGCGAGCTGAAGTATGAATATTTGATGAACAGAACGAGCGAACCGTGAAGATTTTGACATATCATGTTGAGATGTTTATTTATTGTCCGTACATCCATCTTCGCTATTACACTTAGCGTCTGAAATATTTTGAAAAGCTTAACATTCCCGATGTTTATCTAATTGTCCACTAGATGTTTTGTTTAAGCAATATATTTTATTTAAACGTTTTGGGTAGCAGACATATTTATGAGTCTAATCTATTCAATTCGACGTTTCGAATAGCGTTTTAGTCGGATTTTTAAAATAGCCAGAGAATATCCTGAATAAGAGTAGCCACGTCTAATTTTAATTCGAAATAACAATTTCATGTGGGCATAAGATAGATTACTAGACAACGTTCAACGAGTATTAGGTAAAAAAATAGCAGTCAAAATATTGATAATGAATTCAAAGTATTTCGGGCGTGCGTTGAGTGGTTAAGATCCGTCTCATTACGTCACGGAGCGTGTGATAAATGAGGGTATTGGAAAACGCCTTGGCACGCCTCTTGCGTCACGATGACAGGATATAAATGGGTTTTATATTGTCTATTCGCACCTAAGCCCTATCTCTCGAGTTCCCTTGATGACCGATCAGGAGAACATCGGGTGTCTAAATGTCTACTTGTTTCTTTCTTTTTTCGACTAGACCAACTTAGACGACTGGATGAAATGTTTGGCAAGTGTCCAGAGCTGTAAATTAACGGTATTTTTTTCTTCTATTTACAGGTAATTCTTCGTAAGAGATCTCCTGGGACCGAGTCATGTGAAGCCCGAGATATGTCACGGCCGCGTGACTTCTTTACTCAGTTTTATAGTGTTAAATGTCGAAGCTGTACGGAAATACCTTTTCTATTTCTGGCGATTTAAGTTATGACACCAGATGCTACTGAAGTGATGCTTAGTTAATAACATAGATAATTGTTATTAAAACACCCATTTCTCTAACTAGTTATGACTAATGTTAATTAAAATTTCTAATAAAACTTTATTCATGTTATAATATTTGTTCAATATTGTAAATAGTATTATAGTTTTATTAAGAATATATAAAGTTTTCTTACTCCGCTTAGGTTACGTTTTATTCAACCGCCAAGTTTTACTTTATTTAAGTGTAACCTTGTATGAAGTTAAATTAACAATAATAAAATCATCATGTACACCTGTATACACACTATTCACAGGTTATGTATAGACAGTCTTGTGTACATAATATTGGGGGAGCATTTCGAATTACTGCAGGAAATTAGCTGGAACAAGAGATTACAGTAAGTGAGCAAACACATGAGCATACTTGTATAGGGAGGTGTAGGGCTAGTTCACACCGAACGTCTAAACCAGAATATCGCTGTTTTACTGTATCCCATCAGTTCACTGAATTTTTTACCGACGATGCAAGCAAAGTTCACTTATTTGATCGTGTCTAAAAAAGCATTACACAAGTTAAAAGTGAAAAATCTCAAAAACTGTATGTATCATTCAAAAATTGAATATTTACTTGCCAGTTAAAAGCTTAGTTGGCAGTTGAAATCTTTACTGACAAACCATTTTATACTTACCACTTAGTAAATAAATCCGTCAGACACCCGTATAGATAAATATAGTTACGATCACACGCAGACAGAAACATGTAATTTTAGTGAAAATTCACTAATATTCAATTTCAAATTTTTAAAACGTAACAGAAACGTAACATAACACCTGTAAACCCTGAAGAGGTAGGCAGAGAAATGTATATTGTACGTTTCCACGATTCATCAGTTACGAATACGTCCGACTATGGAATAGCTGGTGAGCCTATTCCTATGTATCTTGTACATTTCCAGACTACGAGACACGACTAGAAAATCAAATTAGCGAAGTCCAGTAGTGCCCAACCCGTGGTTTGAACCCAGGACTTCCTGATCGGCAGTCGCGCTTGCAACCAACACGACTGATACCACTGGTACGACTGGTAGTTTGATACCACGAAGTAAGAGATTTAATGTATGGACATAAGTATGAATTCCTATTTCAATAAGCTCTACTATATGACTGCCTCATTCGTTGTTATGGTTGCAAGTGCGACTGCCGATCGTGAGGTCCTGGGTGCAATTCCCTGGTGGGGCACTACTAAATTTTTCTAATATTGTGACTTGGAGTCTGGATATGACCCCGGTATATTGCAATAGGCTCACCACCTATTCCACAGTGGAACGTAGATGTAACTGGTGATACGTGGGAGTGTTCTACATTCCTCTGCCTACTTCTTCGGGGATTACAGGCGTGATGTTACGCTTACGTCTACTATGTATAGACAATATGCAATTTCTGAATAATTAGTATATAATAAAGTTCTTCATTTACCTTTATATATATCATTGTAACTGTCTGATGTCCGTTAGAATACCTTTTTCAAATTTGTATTACTTTCCAGTTTTCTTGTTAGTGACATGTATGAAAACAGACCTAAAGAACCGGTGATTGGTGGAGTTTAAGCAATTTTTTAAACGATTTTCGAACTACAATGTAAACTAAACAATACAAATGCCCTGTATTCTTTGCTATAAACTAATCTTGCATCTGTATTATTTGATATAATCTAATTTCCCGCTGAAGTAAAAGTATCTCGTCGATCTTTCTTAGTTTCCTTTGTTCATGGATAGATTATAATTCATTACGACACAAATTCATTATTAATTTGCTTAAATAATATTAAAAATATTGTTTTATTGACCAAAATAATGTTTATTTAACTTTATACTATGTTTATACAACTTTAATATTGCTTTAATGTCAATGTAGACAAACTCTTTGTCCAACTCCAATATACAGAGCTAGTCTATCGTTGGAGTGGTTTGGCAAACTGCTTGATTACATCACAGCCTCCTTCACGGTTCATCTGAGGGCGAACTCAGTATTAATGTGGTCCAAAAGAATTACAATATTGCATTGCAATTACTTACTATTTCCGGCCATAGTATACTGTGTAAATTGTAAGCCCTGCTCGACTCGATGGGACCGCTCGACCTACCTAATAGCTGGAAATGACATGTTAAAACTTATAATGTTATTAAAATATATATTGTTTGAAACTTCGTCATCTGCATCAGTCTGTCTTATTCCAGAGCTGAAGCCAGTCATAGGGCCGGGTCTTTTGCATTCATTTTCTGGAAAACCAGTTTAATAATTTATTTTGCTTTTTAATATGGATAACGAAATTATATCTAATGAACAAAAATATTCCACAAGTAAATCTATATGTTAATTGAGCAGTTCCGATGTACTCGTACGTATATTGGATAGTGATCAACAGGCATCGAAATTTGAAAACTACCCTCCATTCACAGCAATAAATTTGTTGAGCTGTCGTTGGCAAGTGGCGACCGTTCACGATTGTAGATTGATTGGTTGATTGAATAGTACCATTCGTTTCAGCCCGTTCTGGCATAGTCTTAATTGCCATCGGAGATTGCAGTATTGAAACTGCGAGTATGCTATTCAGATTTATGAAGTTCACCTTGCCTTTATGAATGTTGATTTTCTAACACCGCCAGTACCGCCTTCTCTCGTATTATACTGTAAACAATTCTAGCAGCTCATTTATATAAACTTCAGCGTGTAATTGGCGCAAGAATTAGCTGATAAACATTATTTCACAAGAAAGAAGTTTGAACAATTATTATTTATCAATCCATCATAATTAATGTTCTTTTGCCTATAATGCAGTACGCCTTACATTGATTATTTATTTCAATTTACTGAATATTAACATAAAGCTGCAGTTAGTTCGAGTTAAAACAATTACCAAATTGAAATAAACGCGAATGTTACTGCCCTAAATAAAGTCATATATATTTTACAAACTTTATATATGTATATGTAGTTAAACAAATAGACAATGGATTAGATTGATTCTATCGCTATATCTCTAGGAGGTAGAAGAATAAATTGGTTGCCTTGTGAAGCATGGTTTTAATTTAATTTATTTATGTGCATGTACTGGTGGGTACGAGAGAGTAGATGAAAGAGTTACATTAGTTAAAGTTGCACACACGGCGTTAATTGCTATCGGAAATTGCAATACAGGTCGTAACTGTAAGTGTTTCTTGATCATTTTCTATTCTAGGGCGGTCTGTATTTATATTACTATATATATTTGTTCAGTTTGTTTCTAACAGATCTAGTGATTTAGATTTACGAGTATAATGCGTTATGTCCGTAACAAAGTTTTTGGTATCAATACTTCCTTATAATATTGTTTTGAAGATATTTATTAAGATATTTCTGTGTGCTGCGCCTAGGGACCTAGCGTGATGATTTAATAATGTTAGTACCTACTGTATATTATGTAACAATTATGTGTATGTACTTATATTGAAAATGTATGGAAACATATTTCAAAAATTACATTACAAACAAAATAAGCTATGTTGTCGGTAATTTTATTCAGTTTTTAAAAGTATTTAAGATACATCAATTATTACTAGTTTTGTTTTTTTTGTTTTTTTTTTAATTTGTAAAATATAATGATTTCCGAAACTTTTTGAGACTGATAAAATATATTAATTTGAATTTTATGTTCACGTGTTGAATTGTATTAAAGTTGTAAAGAAACAATTAGGGATTTAAATATTTATACACCAGAACAGGGCACGAAGTTGAATATAAAAACTAAACGTACCTACTCATCCAATAAAAATAAAAGCGTTTCACGAATCAGTAGGTACTTTCGATTAGAGTGTATGTTTAGTGTTATGTGATGCGTAGATGAACCTATATACCTACGAGTATCTGTGGCTTTGACTATAACATCCGATATATTTATGTTCATATGGAATAGATTTGAAATATGTTTGTTTCGTCTTACCTACATAAATCATCACACAATGAAACAAAAAAAATATATACACTTATGTAACATTATCCACAGATACTTTCCTACAGTTTACGACAAAATTTTTTATTGTACTTCATGTTTATAATTCTGTGTAGCTACTCGTATATCTTATAATTTCCCTATTCAAAATAAATTAGTGTAAGATTAGTATTTTTAAATAGAGAGGAATATGATGGTGCTTGCCCTTGGGTAGGATTAATTACTATCATAAAATAGATTCCACGTCATGTGCACACTTATTATATTAACACGGCATCATTAAAACCATGGCGACAATAACGTTTTAACTAAGTCGTTCAAAAAATCTATTAAACTAACCCGAGCTAAGTTTCATATCGAAAATCGAATATGAATCTGTTGTCGTAGTGAATTAGCCCGCATAGTTCATCAAACCGCGTAGTGCTTTGAGGGCAATCGACGGGACAAAGGGACCACAGAAATGCCAACGTGACCAAAAGCGATCTGTATAGCTTACGTTGTTATTTCTGATAAGTGAAATGTGACAATTCATTTCTATTTATAGACATGAAATAAGATCTAAGTATTTATTTCAGAAATGATGGATGTAAACGTAGTGTGATCTTTACGATAGAGTTATTTGTGCTCTCTGCCTATTCCTAAGGGTCCTGGCTAGATGGTATATTAACCGCTAAGGTAAAGGTAGCCACTTGTTTGGTATCTTTAAAAATCATCACAGTAGAAAGCATATAATTGTATCAACTGAGGCAATGTGGTAGGGCATATACAACTCTATCATGCAGTATATTTACCTATATTGTTTAACAAATGTATTACATTAAATTAATCACGCTAGGTGTTTGCGAGACAGCTACGTCATTCACACCAGTACGCTTCCTGGGTTTTGCAAATCACGTTCATTAGCACACAGGCCGTTTAAGCGCGATGACATCATTAATAACGAACTATTTTGACAAACTAGATATATCTATTTCTAATAACTTTGTTGCTACAATGTTCATTAGCAGTCCTATTTGCTATTTAATACTTATTTTGTAAGTCTGTTATAGACAGCAATTACAGCCGTGATGTTATGTACGTATATATGTACATGTAAGAAATGTTTCTTTTAGGAAAAGTTTGTTTTGAGTCACTTTATTACCTACTTATCAAAACTACTAATAGTAAATGCATATATACTTAGATATTACTTTGATAAACACTTTTGAAAACAATTCAAATCTTTGTTATCAAGTATATTGTAAGGATTACTTGCGACATTTTTACAAATAACTGATAAAAAATCCCAATTTATATCTTATGCGTAACGCAACGATATCGACGCAAGAACTCTTGATAAATGATCATCAATCATGACAACAGTTTATTCTCACGTAGATAACTGTTTTCAAGTCATATCGCTATGATTAATATGGTACTAAATATATAAAAAAAATATTTTTACTGTCCTATACAGATTAAGTGGGTGAGTGATAAAGGAGTAATACTAACTGTATTCTTATTTATTTATTTACTCTTTATTTTTTATTGTTTACTTATAGTTGTACTATTATACTATAACTATAACTTATATTTATACTGCATAATTATACTATAACTATAACTTATATTATGTCAACCCCGAAGAGGAAGGCAGAGGAATGTAGAACATGCCCACGTTTCACCATTTATGTTTACGTCCCACTATGGAATAGGAATAGGTGGTGAGCCTATTGCCATACACCGGGCACATATCCAGACTCCGAG
>DWFO01002293.1:0-14002 GCA_018246595.1 Mimoniades nurscia nurscia | reverse complement strand
AATGCATAAGTAAAAACTCTAACAGCTAGGATTTATTGAACTGGAATAAAAAGTGGGGCGTATTGTAGAGTTTTACCCTAATAATAATACTTTATTCAACAATGAGTATTACATATGTATAAACATTTTGTGAAAGTACCGCCGAGTTGATTGTATGTAGTATGAGACGCATTAATTGTTAAAAAAGCAACTTACTGGCCGTATTAATAGATGCAAAGTCATGAAAAGTATACAAAAACACGCACAATAGCAGTCAATCATCACAGACGAGGCTTTGTGCGAATGATAGACTTTCGCCTGAACGGGCAACAGTTAAGTATCGCTTTGTGAGCACTTATTTATATACATATGTATTAGCGATTTTCCACCGATATATGTATAGTCGATCACGACGTCTCGAGAACTATGTGATTGATTGACTCGAAATTTTAGCATACTTACTCATTTTCCAGATGAAAACACCCACAATGAAAGGATATTAGAAAATTTCACCCATAACAAGGTAAAAAAGGGGTTGTAACTTTGTATGAGATTTCGTCGGTTTTGAAGTTACACACCTGACATTTTAGATTAAGGCACTCAAATTATATAATATTAAGAGCAGAAGTCACTTCTGGTTAATAGAGAATCGTATAAAATGGGGGAGTTACTGGATTCCCGCGAGTAGTTTCGTTGACTTTATTAATTAAATAACGGAAGTATCCTCGTCTACATCACGTGTGGAAACGCTATCGCTGTAACGATTAACGCCACTAAGCAGCAATGCTTGCTTTTTTGTTTGCCGTTTGACCAGAGCGACCATTTGTGATGAAACTCAGACAGAATAGATAGGTTCAGTACTTCTTGCTGGATGCAGATGCATATAGAGTTTAAAGTATATATTAATTAATAATTACCATTTTAAATACAAACATTGTGTGAATGAACATAAATTAGTAACGAGAGAAATCCAACAGATACTGAATAGCGCCCGCATGTTTTGTACGCAAGTATTTGAAAACATTGTAAAATGTACAAGTAAAATATTTGTATACATTAAAATGTGTAACGGAAACGGTCGCCTGAAAAAATCACAAACACCTGATAACAACTTACATTTATTTAAAAAAAAACATATTTATACACAATAAAGTAGAAATGCATGTATTATAGAGTCATTATTAGAGTCATTCTCTAAATTTCCCGTAAGTTATAACGAAAATACTTGATTTGCAATGCGGTAAAGTATATTTCGACTAGTAATTTTACAGTACCATTTAGCATTATCATATATTTAAATTTGGATGAATCTTTTATATGCAACTATTCCTATTATACGCATGCGTGAAAGCGTAAAACCGGTCTTAATAAAAAAACATGTTAGATAATATTAAATAATCGCCGAGATTTTATTACATAACCAATCAGTGTATAATAAATAAACATTTGGAGTATAAATTTAGACGAATGTAGTTACACACACTTATGAATCGATGCTCTACATTGCACAGTAGGAGATATATTTTAATAGACCATGACGGATGTACTTATGTATGGTATATGAATTAACAATTGATACTAATATTGATTATTAAAATTTATTAAAAAAATCCTACTAAAAGTAAAATAACACTTAACAGCTGTGCAACAGTTAAATGTATGTATATTGATATACATATTTAAGGGTAATGGAGAACAAATGATAAATATAGGCCCAAACAATTATACATATATGCATTTCCTTTGCAAATTATATCTTTTTAAATTGTAACATGTTCCAACCTGCTCTGTTTATATCCGTAAATGTTTTCTTACTCGACGACTCAGTCAATGCTATCACTTTACCAGAATCTCACATGTAAAAAATCTCACGTAAGATTAGGGAATGAGAAGAGGGGATTGAATCAAATCTCACGAAATCTCAGCTAAGGGGGAGGGGGGTTTGGGGGTCAAAATATTTCAAAAAACGCTTCCCGTGATGAATGGACGCTCCCTTATGAATAATGTTCGTAACGTGGGAAATACTTTAAAGTCATTCGATTTATTTTCAAATCTTTTCAAGGTACTACGGAAGCTAATACATTCATGTGTATGTACCTACATTTGTACGAAGTTATGTGGCTTGGTATAAGATTGGATGGCCGTGTGTATGTTCCGCGATAAAGATAACAAGAAAAATATCTATGTTCCTGGAGAGAAGCTGCAGGTTTCGACTTGTTGGGATATAAAGGTCCCTTACCCATTCGAGTGCGCTGTGGCTAACGTTAACGACATAATCGACAACATGTGTAACCACGTCACATCACCGACGAAAGGACATTGCTTTCGCGCGAGCGGCGAAAGCAGGACGTGATGCGAATCTCGCGACTACATAGCGAATCACATGTTATATGCGTTGTACGTGTCTCACCATAAGAGATTAAAATTCCGTTACACTATTACTACTTGTAAGTTTAACGCCACAAGTCGGCGTAACGTATAACGTCATAACGTAACATCACGCCCGTGCTTTCCGAAGAGGTAGTCAAAGGAATTTAGAACACTCTCACGTTTGACCAGTTACGTTTACGTCCCAGTATGGAATAGGTAGTGAATCTATTGCCATACACCGGGCACATATCCAGACTCCTAGCCACAAGAGAATCTAAATTAGAAAAATTTGTAATGTGCCCGACCTGGGAATTGAACTCGGGACCTCCCGATCGCCAGTCGCACATGCAATCAACACGACCAATGAGACAGTCATTTTTTATTAATTTAATGTATTAAAATTTAACATAGTTCCTTTTTATTAATGGCTAAATATAAAGTTTATTCTTAACAATAGTATTGATAAATTGAAATTAGACTCCTATATGTAGAATACATCGAAATATTCATAATAGAATGTATGATTTTAATGTGAAATCTGTGTCGCCGGTTGTATGTAATCACTAGGTATGCAGAGTTGAAAGGTTTATTGCTTACAGGCTTATAGAGCCTGTGCAGGTTTAACGGCGTGCTTTCTACCAGACCGGGGGAAATAGCAGGAAAATGTTAAACTTAAGACCTTTATATTACAACGAGTATATTGGAAATGAATACTACTGCCAACTTTGAAAGTAGCTGTTGTATTTTGCCGCTTGAAATATGAACATTCGTTAACTGTCTATTATGTTTCTGTAGCAATAAATTTTGTAAGCATCTGTTAATTACATGATTATGCGTGAGTTTAAAATTATGAGCCCGTATAAGTGAAGGCTGCGCTTCTCTCATCTCAAATGGTATAATTTCAATAATACATAAATACATATAAATGAAGACAGCTCCATTTTACGTGCCATAAAACGAAGTTGTAAAAGATGCTAATTGATACGCGAATGGCCAACAAAATTGCCGACCGCCACCTTCCACGAAGAAAGTCTAACAATACATTTCGATAAAAAAATATAATGAATGTTACTTTCATGTTGTTATTGACGGCCGAATGTATTATTATATGTATTATTATTAACTTCGAAACATGTACAATGTACAATGAAAAGCACGTAATATTTACTGTCACATCAACGCGTAAGAAAGTCAGTTCGAAAGTGACAGCCACTCAAGCCCACACGTCGATAGGGTGTGATATCTTCATCACAAACTTAGAAAACTTACGCTCACCCGTATTTGTAAGGCGGTGCGGTGCTGGTGAGCATTACTTACGTAACACTCGAGAGTGATTGTCGAATGGAACGGTGAAAAATCAATTAAACCACGGCAAATGTGGCACTCATTAACGAATCGATTGCGTCACAGTGCACCGGTACGCGGAAAAAAACGTAGAGTCGGTGCCGACAAAGCCGTTTGGTGAAAGTAAAAGTGTAAATAAATCTGGTGCCCCTGAAGTACACTTGTCACAAAATTGCCAAATAATCATCACTTAGTTTATGAATTCCCAATATCCTGTTATGTAACAAACAAGACGAAAATCTTTGAGGTCTATCAATATAACATCAGAAATGAAAGCTTAATAAATGAACAACAATGAAACTATGTACGAGTATCTAGCAACGTCATGCGTTTCATCCAAACATGTAATAATTTTATCGTTCTCCTCTTTTATCGTCTTATCTTTGAACATAATTGAGGTGGTCCTCAAGCATATTATGCAAATGCGAAATACATAGTTACAAGACGGCGGTTTATTTTCGTAAAAATTGCAAGCTCATTAATTTTCTAAGTGACGCAATTTACAAATAATAAATGGATCAAATGAAGAATGCACATGATGTATTACAATATATTCACAGATATACAAATTATCATAGTGTCTAAGCGTTTTGTGTGAATAATATTCAGATCGGAAACGAGAAGTCGGATTCATTTCGATTTTAATATCATATCAGTATATGATATTAAAATTATTTATTATAGCCTACACTTATATCACACAACTATGTATTTGTATGAATCAATGTGAAAGGACTCTTACTTATTTAAAATTCATGACATCCGAGTTGAATTGCGCTTCGGTATTGTTAACTCGCGAACGTGCATGCTAATGGGAAGTTATGCGTTCTAACTTAGAGAACGTTCGGGAATAATATTTGTGCTTGCATAATTTCATATATGCATATTAATGCGAAGCCGTCAATATAGTTATGAGGTCTATAACCTTTGATGAGTGTCATTATTAACTGGGGTTTGAACAGCAATTTGCGATTTGCTAAGCGAAAGATAAAGATCGATTGATCGATCGATAAAGATATCGACTGACCCGTTTGCGCCTGACTATTACGGTCGTGGGTTCGATTTCCACCCAGAATAAATATTTGTGTGATGAACACAAGTATTTTTTGTGTCTGGGTGTAAAAAAAAATATCTATTCAAGTATATATTTATATGTATATGTGTAATTTATCAGCCGTCTGGATATCATACCACAAGCTCTGTTGATGCTTACTTTGGGATCAGATGGCCGTGTGTGTATATGTCCCAAAATATTATTTTAAAGCAGGGAAGTCGAAACGTGAGGAACCTATGGCTGGTGCAAGCACTTGTAATTTGTTGTTACCGATATGTTAACAGTGTCGCGTACCTGCTCGTCCACTTTCGGAGCGTCGGTGGCGCGGGTACCGCTATCGACCTCGTTGCCGCGCCCGCCGCGCCTGGCTGGCCGCACGGGACATACGCTTCTTGCATTCCCGGGCAAATGTATCCCGAACTGTTTCGTTCCATCGAGCATTTTGCAGTCGACCTCGTCCACTGTAGCTTGCACAGGACTCATATTGTGTATGTTATCAAACGCGGTATCGTTTTCATTCGAAGCGTCATTTGAAACGTGACCAGAGTCGTCACTGCAGTCTGAGTGCGCATCCGATATCTTTTCCTCGGTGTGTTTGTGTAACTGAAGCTTTTCGACTTGTGAACATATTCTGGTGTCATCCCGTGGTTCCACGCACTTGATTTGGCGGCCGACGAGTGTGCTCAGGTGATTATGAAACGTCGTATTAGCAACGGACAGTTCTTTATGTACGGGAGGTATTACTTTACAGTTGACGAAATGGGCTGCTTCCGTTTTCAATTCTATAGCAGTCTTGCACTCAAGTTTTTTTACTATGTATTTCACAGGTGACATGGTCAAATCGATCTCTTCCGGTTCGATTTCATTTTGTTTACACTCAACTGCCGCTACGACAAGGTCTCTTTTGTTGTTGATTTTTCTCTGTTGAAGCTTCGCACGGACAGCATTTATTTCGTCCGAGTAATCTCTCACTGACGATTTCGGTGACGAAACTCCTTTCTTATCAAATGAATCTTTCTTCGTTTTATCGCTTTGTCGCTTCGCGTCAGACTTCATACTGAGTTGCGATTTTTGTTTTGTTTGTTTGATAAAGTCCGACTTTTCGTTACTTTTTCGTAAGACAGTTGGCTTTTTTTTCTGAGCACACTCTCTGGCCTGGTCTACATTATTTAGATCAACCGGAGTGGGAGAAAAAAGCGCCCGAGTACTACTGAATTTGTTGTGCGACATTTGGCTCCTGATCACCGGGATCTTACTCGGAGAACCCGCGATAGAAGTAGTAGATTTGGTCCTTTCCAAGGTGGATGGGACGAATGACTCATTTCCTATTTCCCATACACTTTTTGCTTTCTGCATTTGAAACTTAGGGGTCTCTTTATTTTCCATAAACAACTTTGGATTGCTGGAAGTAGTTTTCAGTTTCATTTTTTTTGGTTCATTAATGTTTTTATCGGTCCTTTTTAGGACTGTCTTTGTCTTTGATATGACAGGTATAGGTGTCGATGGTGGATTAGACAAAGTTTTCTTTAGGATTCTTGTTTTCACGTCAAGCTTCTTCAAATCTTCGGTTTTTATACAATTAGCGCGTGATACGTTTTTTGATGATATCTTATAAGTAGCATATTTCTCAGAATTCATTTTTTCATCAGGTACAACCGTTAGTGGTTTCAAAGGACTCGTAAGTTCTTTCCCTTTCATGTCGTCAAGATTCCAAAGGCTTGTTGTTTTATCAATTGAATTATTTCTTGTTACTGTACCTCGAGTTTTCCTTTCGTTTTCAGGATCCGAATTAGTTTTTTTTAATATACAGCGCGACTCTATAATACTACAAGTTTTAGATTTTTGAAGCTTAGGTATCACGAAGCCTCCTTTATTTATATTTAAATCGGGTGATAATGACGTACTTGAAGTAAACTCTGACAAAATTTTATCAAATGATTCTAAAGCTTTATTTAATTTTGTTTCAGACGTTAATTTACTGTCTGATTTATTGCTAGATTGCTTACCGACTATCGTTATATTCTCGTATATTGAACAATACCCTTTAGTTTCGTCTAGCAGTTTATCTTCTTCCTGTTTTATTTTAACCGTGTTCACAATGTTTACATTTTCATACGCGTGGTGGCGCGGTTTTGAACTATCCAATTTATCGTACACAGTAGAGTCGTTTAAATTAACTTTAGTCAAAAACTTTTGCACATTGTCACTGTTTACTTTCGCAGCGGGTTCACTGATTTTTTTTTCGAGGCAAGCCGCAATCGCGGTTACCTTACCACCCTTGTGTTCGTGCGAGCTATCAGAGCCGACTGAAAAAGTCCTGTAGAATTTTTGTATTGCGCCCTGAGCGGGAGATGCGGCCGGCTGCTGCTTGTCGGTCGGCTTCTGTCCGCCGAATATGTTGAATACTTTCACTGCGGGCATATCGCGGGCCCGGCGCGCGGGCGTTCGCGGTCGCGGAGCGTGGATGCGCGCGCGCTAGTCGGCAGGCGGCGTGCATGTGCGCCGTAGCGGAGAGCCGCGCTATCAGTCCCACGACAATAAGAAAGTCAATGTCACCGAGCGGCTGCTCAACGCAACGATTCGTCCATAATCCATACACAGGTTCATTACTCGTAGCTGACATAATTCATCACCTGCGGCGCGAGGGACTATTAAGCAAAGTTTCGAAAGTTGTAAATCTTTAAACACTGGGCGTAACGCATTATCGCATAAATCCAATTCCAAGATGAACGTAATTAGGTTTTTCGGTGACCCAAAAACGTCAGATAGCTCGTAAAACTATTCGCAATAAGGTTACGTAAATAGTCGAAAATTTTATCGCGAATAAAAGATGGTTTAACGATATTTTTAACCTAATTTGCCTAAACCCGGTTATCCAGTCCGTAAATGACATTCCAGGAACATGTGTTCTATGAGAGAGATGTAGTCGGTCGGACTATTTAGCACTTTTGAATACTGATACGAACGGTGTGTTTAAGGCACATTGATAAATACGACCTATGCACATAACGAAACATTATTAGTAGACGGAGTAATTGAAGCGTCATATCTATACATACAATTATATAAATGTCTAGTAAATACTAGCACCATCTATAAGAAATATCATTTTAAATAAATGTGAAATAATAGGTATCATTTAAAACATTATGTGCTTAAAACTTTGTGCTATGCTATTACGTATAGCAAAAGAAACTGAGTAAATGACTTTTTTAAGTCAACACGTTATGCGGTCAACTAATAATTATGTACACATTTTAAAAGTAAATAAATATACAACACTATATTTACATAACACCGAATAATTCAAGACGTAAATATATTATATTTCCTTTTAATAGGTAGGCAATAATTTATAGACACGAAGCAATACGCACTAAATTACAAAAACTTCAATCAATTGATTATGTATTTAAGTAGCTGCGCTCGCGATTTCGTCCGCGTGGAACTCTAAAATTCTAAAATGAAAATAAGTTCTCCCAAATTGCTCCTTATTACATCTGATATTTGCAAGTCAAAGTCCCGTCAATATTGGTCCAGCTGATCCAAAGCTTAGACGAAACAAACAGACAAACAAAAATTGTGAAAAATGTTACATCGGTATATGAACCGTGGGTACATACATATGCATTTAGTAATAAGCGGTTATTTTAATATAACAAACAGATTTAATATAACACTCAAATTTTATTTATCTGTACTGATTATATAAAAAAGTAACTTCACGCCTGTAATCCCCGAAGAGGTAGGCAGAGGAATGTAGAACATTCCCACGTTTCACCAGTTACTTTTGTACTGATTATATTATATTCACAAATGGATAATGCTTCAAAGAAGGTCAGAATTCGGTATTCACCAACGAAATTTCATTTTCATTCATTTTAAACAACGTTTCTAAATATTTTTTCTTAAATAAATATTAAGTGGCATTATTTCACGGTCCTATCCTTGTTCCAAACGAGTGTCTGTTCATTAGGTGGGCTATAATATAACAATTAGATCAAATGTATAGAAAAGTCGGTAGTTTAATTTGGTTGATGACTGATGACAGATTAGGACCTATAAACAGATTAGGATTTGACCAACAAAAACTGTCACGGCCAGCTCGATGCGATCGCGATCTTCGAGAGATCATGCTTCGGATATACACAAAAAAAATATTTATTTAAGTATATATTTATTTAAGTATATATTTATATGTATATGTGTAATTTATCAGCCTTCTCGTTACCATACCACAAGCTCTGTTGATGCTTACTTTGGGATCGGATGGCCGTCTGTGGAGATGTCCCAAGGTATTATTATTATTATTATTATAAAACTAGTCAAGCTATTTGAAACAAAATATACGATTTATAAAGCCGGTACATGATTTAACCATATATGTACATAGATATTACCGAATTTTTTTAATAGTGATGAAAACTCTGTACCTAATATAAATGAAACATTAGTTAATCAGTCCCAATGCAAAACGTACATTGTCTAAAGCATATAAATATTGCATTAAGAGTAAAACTGGTATAGTTACCTAATAGCTAATGGCGTCTACGCATAACACGCGACAGTACCACTCAGTACCCACAGACGGCGACTGCCATAACTTGATGAGTAAATTCATTTACACATCTACTAGCAGGGCTGTCAATTACAAAATTAAAACTTACAATAGGTACAATTATGAGGCATAATGGGGGTTCCATTATTAACCCTCATATCGTAACACTATTGAATAAGAATCTCCTCAGCGAATAAAAATGTTTTTTTTGGCACAATACACTAGCATAGTGCTAATTGTAGTACCTGTAGCTAACGCGTTTTGCGGAGCGGAGTTTATTATCAAAGACATTTATTCCCATATCTGGGTAAAATTATGACGTTCGTCTAACTATTGTAATAATAAACCCTGTTGTAAGATCCTCAGAGATCTTATTAATACGTGAAATACTTCATAAACATCACACAAAAAAATCTGGTAATGTTAGAAAACACATTTCACAGTTTTCGAAGTTTCATTTAAATAATTGGTATATTGATAATAATCATGTCAACAAATTGTAAGATAATAATATACATATTTTACAAAACTAAAATAATGCAAAGCCACTGCAAGCTTGTGGTATCCCTAAGTACGACCTGTCCGGAGACGAATTCATTAGATTAGCCACGAAATCGCGTTAATTAATGACTCAATTGCATTCGAATTGAGTGTCGTGTAATGAAGCGCGGTCGGAAAGAAACCATGTCACCTCAATAATTAAGTCTAGCTCTACCCTCGATTAAGTTTAGTATTGTAGGTAACGATATGTAATTATCAGAATAATTTATACATGTATGTATGAGTATATGTATGAGTGCGTATAATAAAGCAAACCTTGTTGTGTAGCATTTTAAATATTATATCAAATAATTAAGTTACATAGGCATGTTCATCAAAAACTTATATTTTTACTGCTATTTATAAGAAAAAAACTTTTCCGAAACAATTTCATATGTATGGTTTTGTAAAATATATAAAACTGTACCCAACCGTGTCTTTTACGTTACGCTTATTTGGCGTTAACTTTACATTTTTACATTTTTAAAATCACTATTAAAAGATATTAAATACAAATTAACATATTCTTATGGGACATGTATGTATATTTTCGTAGTACAAAAATGTTTAATGGTTAATGATCAAAAATCATCACTTTATAGTAGAAACAGCTAATTACATTAACTAATGCACATATAAGTCTTATACTATCATCTTATGTGTGTTAAAAAGAAATTCACGAGCACTTGTTCAGTGTTGCGGTCGTTCAATTGATAAATGTGGGTAATGGCTATAAAATAATCACTCTGCACCAACGGTAACTGATTAAAAATCATATTTCCAAGAGGATCTCCCATTTTTATAAAACAATTTCTTTCCTTTCTAATGTAAGCGAATCCGTTAAGATGAAGTTAGAGAAAACATAAAAGGATAACAATATGTGCGTTAAGAAAGAATAAGAGTACTTGCGTTAATAAAGCATAACAGTACGTGCGTTAACCAGGAATATAAGGGAGTGAGTCAAGAAAAGATGTAGGTATAGTAGAGTATGTGTGTTAAGAAAGATTAAGAGTAATTGTGTTATGAAAATATAGCAGTATTTGCGTTAGGAAGAAAAACAGTATGAGTATTAAGAAGGGATAACAGTAATATGCGATTAAAAAGTATAACAGTGACTGCCTCGTTGGTCGTGTTGGTTGCAAGTGCAACTGCCGAACGGGAGGTCTGGGATCGATTCCCGGGTCGGGCACTACTAAATTTTTTAATTTAGATTTCCTAGTAGTGGCTCGGAGTCTATATATGTGCCCGGTATATGGCAATAGGCTCACCACCTATTCCATCGTGGGACTTAAAGGTAACTGGTGAAACGTGGGTGTGTTCTACATTCCACTACCTACCTCTTCGGGGATAACAGGCATGATGTTACTTTCCCTTTTAAAAAGCATAACAGTATGTGTATTTAGAAGGGATAATAAACAATATGTGCATAAAGAAGACGTAATGAACTGTATAAAGTGGGGATAGCAATATAACGTACCGTAGAATTGCCCCAATGAAATCAAATACCGTATCATTCACACGAGTAGCGAGTGACATTGATCGCGCGTTGGTTAATAGGTGATAATTGATAGCAATTATGAGTATTGCGCGCGACGAATTAATTTGTGTGTTATAGTAACATACATACATACATGTACTTCTATCTATCAAGTAAGACATTGTTATTTAACCAATAGAAGCTCTGGCGACTGACGTAACAAAATTGATAGTTGACGTAAAAAATTAATAATAATTGATTCAGTGATTATTGCACCTATCTCCTGAACTGAGTGAGGTTTGTGAGTTCAAAGCTCATCCGGATAAATATTTGTGTGACGAGTGAAAGTGTTTCTTGAGTGTAGGTGTAATAATTTACATAAATATACGAGTATATGCATAAATATATTTAACCCGTTTTATTCTGTGGTTAGACCCTATATTCATCAGTGGAACATATGAAATACGTATTAATGTTGACTTTTCCTTGCACACTTGGACACGGCGGGTCTCAAAATGAAAAGTTAACTCAATTTTGATATTCAATTCTAAACAATAACATCTATTTATCTGTTTCATGATGTATCGATATCTCTATACGGAGAGTTCATTAATCTTTCCATGAATACAAATTAAATGTTTAATTGCACATCAGTAATAGCCCATAATAATGCTAGTATACATTATAATGTTCCAATCGTATCGAGATTCATTTGAACAAAGGCGGTCTCACGGTTTCCACTTGACGAAAGTGATAATGCATGGTCAATAGAAAAACCGAGATGGTAGGGCGTCGGAGCTTGAGTAGCTAATATACTTTGATGTGACATTTATAGTATTTTAAATCGCAGATATAGTCAGGTTGTAAGAAAAAAAAATGAGAACATGCAGCGATATAACTCCCTGAAATAACAATTCGAATTGCTGGTAGAGTTATGCGCGGGGTTAGACTCTACTACAGCAACATAATTTAAGAGTACTTTAGATCTTTGGTCAGTTTAACAATACAAAATATAAATAAATATTTTTTTCTCAAAGAGTTTTGAGCAAATCAAAATCCAGTTTATCTGGAAAAATAATATACACACATAATTATGTATTCTATTACATTTCTATCAGTAAACATAATATAATTATGACAATACTAAGAATAAAAATTCCATCTGAAAATAATTTCATGATTAAATTTCATACCTATAAAGTCAGTAGATGGAAACTTTAAAACGGGTGTCCGTAGATCGAGGGTCATGCGGTAATCAACCATTACACAACAGTCGTAGAGCGCGCCAGTCGTACGAAAAGCGCTTAGAAAAGTGGAATGCGGTACTCACTTGCCAATCGCGACACACGTAACATATTAAAGGAAATCGTGTTCTTTTTACGACACCACACTTGCGTAATATCTTAATGATTTACATGAGCTTATTTACGGGCGTGTATATACTGATGTGAACGTAATTGTATCAATATTAAATATTTCCTGAATATCTCTATGCGTAGTGGGTCAAACCGGTGCACAATTTAATCAAAATATTTACCGGCTTAACTTACGTAACTTTCTCTTAGTGTTCGTCGAGACCTGGCCGCGATCAAAACGAGTTCACTAATAAACATTTCGGATATGTCCGAAACTAGTTGAGCTACTCCAAGTGCTAGTTGGCGGACATCCCGTGCCTTAGTGAACATTATGGTGAACTATACGATGTGCAAATTTTCTCACGATGTTTTCCTTCGAAATGCTCAATTGAAATTCATCCTACACAGTAAAACAACTGAATGCATAAATATTCTTTTACGAGATCATCAAAATCAATTTACGAGCCATCTAACAAATACAAATCAGTAGCACCCTCTCATCTGGCACATACATACAGGATGGTGGATTCTAAGACATTTTTACAACATATTTATTATTTTTACGTTGTGGGACCTCATCGAAACACCTGGAAGTTTCGCATTCCGCTCGCGAGCATTCATCAAGTGCACATAAAGTTAAATTGCCGAGTGAACAGACCGATTTGCATACGATGGAGTTTTATTACATACAGTGAATACATACGTGATGTGATGTCGGTTTCGACATACAGAGTATGCTACACGCGTACCTACTTATAGCAAAATTTGAAACACGCGAATATTTAGCTTCTACTCTTCTCATTGTAAGAGTCGATCACGATGACAGTGGTAGTTGTGCGTCGATATAACAAAAAACATAAGCATAAGAAAACTTGCATAATTACATCATAAAATATTTCACAAAATGTATAACAGGCAGCCAACTGAAAGTAAATTTTGCTGAAGCTATGGTTCGCCTTTACTAAGGATTGGTTTTTAAGTTCTTTGGTTAATAACGGTAGGCTGATCGATAGGGCCTGGTTTCGAATCCCATGCAGGGTACTATAGGATTTTTTAAATTCAGAACCTAAAATAGATTTTCTAGTTCACATATAGGTATATTTGTGGCCTGGAATGGATGTATGACAATAGGCTTATCTCCTATTTCGTAGTGGGACGTAAATGTAACCCGATGAAACATGGGAGGGTACTACACTTATCTGCCCACCTCTTCGGGAATTACAGGGGTTATGTTGCGTTTAGGTTGATGAATAAATACGGAAAGAAACAAACAAGGAAACATAAAACGAATAAATAATAAATGTACAAAAGAATGAAGTAATGAA
>DWFO01002292.1:0-14003 GCA_018246595.1 Mimoniades nurscia nurscia | reverse complement strand
AGTCTGGATATGTGCCCGGTATATGGCAATAGGCTCACCACCTATTCCATCGTGGGACTTAAAAAGTAACTGGTGAAGTGGATTACAGGGGTGATGTTACTTTTTTCTCTTTTATCAATTTTGTAATTAAGTTCTACGTCGCTATCTATACAAAGAAAATTGGAGTGTCTGTTTGTAATACTTATTAAAATAACAGCTTTTTACTAAATGTATGTATATATGTATATATACACGGTACATATACCAAAATAACATTTTCTACTATTTTTGTGTCTGATTGTCTGGAACGGCTAGACCGATTTTGACGTGACTTTCACTGGCAGGTAGCTAGCTGATGTAATTAGGAGTAATTTAGGCTACTTTCATTTGACAACTCCGCGCGGACTAAGTCGAGGGCACAGCTAGTCTAATATAGGTACAATATATTTCTTTGATAATATGCATCGTAAAAACCTAACACGACGCCTGTTATCCCCGAATAGGCAGCCAGAGATGTGTAGCACACTCTCACGTTTTAACATTTACGATTACGTCCCACTATGGAATAAGGGATGAGCCTATTTCTATACACCAGGCACAAATCCGAACTTCGAGCCACTTAAGAATTTTAAGTATGAAGAACCCATCAGGTAAATAGCCCGGTATTCGAACCCGGGACTATACGATGCTAATGCAACACCACTCGATCAATGAGGCAATATGTATAAAAATAAAAATAGATTATTATATTCACCTTCCTTTTTATAACAAATCTACAAATATAGTATTACAAGAACTTTAACGCATCATGAAACGCCGCAAACAATCAACCGCATTAAACTGAAAAACGTTTATAAAGCGGGAACGTTCCAAGCGTGGGATAACCGAAGCAAAATAAAACAGTGATAAAGCATTCATTATACTTAAATTTATTTATCAATACTGGCATGCAATATTATTAAAAATCCCATAAAACAGCGACAGATAAATTCATATTGTCTCGTTACAAAATGTATTAGATTTTGCTCATTGTAGATAGACAATTTCATAATGCTGGGTTCTTAACGCTGAGAAAACAGTTCCAAATTGATTTGTGTTCTTAAAACCTGATTTTAAATAGACTTACTCGTACACAGATATATTAAACTACAATATTATGAACATTTCGTTGAAAAAACCTCAAAAAATGTAGATTGCCTTTTGTGCAATAACCCTAAGGGCGGGACGCGATCGACCAAGCCCAGTTGCCCTTAATTCATATTCAATAACATAAAACAAAATTGTAGACATTCTTATATATACTGTGATACTGCCTTATAAAAGCTTAAAATTTTAATACATTAATAATATTATCAGTTATCTCAAGTGGATTCTTACAATGAACAATGGAGGATTGAATAAAAAAAGTCTAAAATTATATTCTACGTCTCTCTACCTACCTACCTTGAAATCATAAGTTGGAAAGTCTTGGAGAGATATATCAAAGTTAAAATTAAAACTGCTTAATAAATAACACATTAAATTGAACAGCAAACAACACCAAGCATGCAAGCCAACAACACACACTGTAGAAACAAAGCAAAATGTCTTCATTTATGAAACAAGGTGCAGTCATAAACACATCCACAAACATTACCAATATATTTTAGTCAATATTGCTAATTCACCAACCAATAATCGTGACATTGTTAATGAAAGAGCAATTTTGATCAAACATTTATACCCCAATCTCAAACCTTAGAATGTAAGTATTTAGTTCAAATGACATGCATTGTTAATTAGTGTTATAAATTAATCAACATAAACAAAATCAAATTATAAAATAAATAAACATGCATTAAGTAACCAAGTCGTATTTCAACCTGGTTGAAATCATTGTTTGGCATGTACCAAGAAGCAGACATATAACATTTTATAGTTTTGATTACTTGTTAAGTTCATCCCTATGCTTGTGTAATTTTTCATGAGATTATTAGTACTCAAACACAAGTTTAATATTACATTGGGTACCAACGTTATTGTAACACAAATGTGATTTGAGTGTAAATGTTTTTGTATATAGTACAACTGTACAACTTTTTTTTGAATAAATAAATATTATAAACTGATTTACAACAAGCATAGTTTTCAATGTTTCTTTGTATGTAATATATATCAGTACAGTTACTGAAACAGAACATATTATAGTTAGATATAAATATATGCTTCAGAAATTCTATGTGATATAGAAAATCGGTCACTAGCCATAATAAATTGATGACAATGGTTAACCATACAGCTTAGTTACTCAATGTGGTGAAGACCAGCTCACAGGTCGTTCTTGGTGGTGGAGATGAAGGGCTGCATGGGGTGCGGTGCCGTCCACGGGTTGTAGTGCGCCGCAGGCGGCGCCGCCCACACGCCGCGCTCCGCCAGCGTCGCCCCCGTGCCCATGTTCAGCGACGACAGCGACGTCGCCAGCGACTCCATGCTATTCACGTGGCTCGACCAGCTAACCACATTTATTTTCTTATTGCAAATCGAATTTTTTTTGAAATACAGATTCTGATTTTAACAAAAATCTACACAAATCATCAAATAAATCTAGCCACATTTAGGGCAGTTACAGGTTTATTGAGTGAGAGTAAATTGTAACGCGTGAAAAATGGTGCGTGTATTATTATCAAGTAATGCCTTACTCGACAGGCGGCGGTGCGGCAACGGCGGGCGCGGGCGTGGCGCTGGCGGCTGCGGCGACGGCGGCGGCGCTGCGCTGCGCCTCGTGGATCATGCGCAGCCGGCGCGCCTGCGAGCAGCGCTCCAGCGAGTACGTGGCCGCCGCGCCCGCCGCCTCCTCGCCCACGCGCCGCACCTCCACGCCGTACTCGGGCGTCCAGCGGCCCACCTGCACCATGAACACATGCATATACCATGCAAAAAAAAGTCATCTACTGTACTAATTTGGCAGACATCAATACGAAGACGGAAGTATCAATGCGTGATAAAACCTAATAAAATAACTAGATATTATGAAAAACATAATACATGTATGTATCGTAAATTTGGTTCAACGTTTGTTCGCAATAATAAAGCATGTCCCAATTGAAAATTTAAATGCCTTACTTACATAAGCCATGGGACAGCAACAACTGTTAAATATTAGTTTAAGTGCAATAATAACATACTCCATCCAACGGAAAAAAATAAATGGACATTGCACACACTACGTAAACATATTTAAACGTATATACAACGACATCGAAGTAATTGCTAGTGTAGCACCTCGCGATACTGCTTCAAAAGCTGCGGCGACTGCGGCAAGGACCAGTCGACGGCGGGGCGCGCGCCACAGCCCCAGGCGGCCGCCGCCGCCGCCACCAGCGCCTTGCGCGCCATGGCGGCGCCGCGGTGCGAGCGGTACTCCACGATGGCGGCGCACGAGGCCACGGCGCGCCGGATGCGCACCTCCTGCACCTCATCCGTGAGCGCGTACAGCAGCCGCACGATCTCCGCAGACGGCGTCGTCGGCGGGATGCGCGAGATGAAGATGCGGCAGTTGTTGATGGACGGACACACGCCTATGTAAAACCCATAACGGATATAAAAAATTAAAAAATTCATTTAGGACAGATTGAAACCAGATCGTTCAATCAAAGCGGTACACCCCACACATCTAAAAGTAACGAAATCCAATTTATGAAATACAACCTAATAGCTTCTAATCAACATTTAGAGGAGCGAAAAGATATATACTCGTAAAGTACATATTGCGAACTATCCTTTAATTTGATTAATCTGATCTCGTTAAAAATTTTATCACAAAAACACATACCCAGCTGCCATGATGGTCTTATCATATAGTTATTAAACATGCGGATGGCATTGCTCGCTTCGCCCTCCGTTGTATACATCGCGAAAGCGTATCTAAAACCAATATATAATTTTATTATAAAAATAGCATTCTTAATAAGATATACTTCAACATAAGTAAAAAGAAAATATTTGCACCCTCTATTCCATCCGGAGAAATTAATCATGAGCCGAAACTCGAAAAGTTCGCCAGCTTGACGAAATAACGGCACCAGCGTATCCTCGAAGCAATCGTGAGGGATTCTTCCAATGAATACCTATGGACATAAACATTCATTTTATACATGCTAAGTAAACGTTAACATAATATGCACGCCTTTTTTTATAATATGGAAGTAGCAGACGAGCATGCAGTTCACCTGATGGTAAGTGGCTACTGCCGTCCATGGACATTTGTAATCAACCCCAGATGAGATCATATTCCTATCTGAGGTCGACCACAGATGCGCAGCTACCCCTGAGGACTAAGTTGGAATACCTCGAAAAAGTATGTCTCCCTTACCACACCATTCAAACCAAAACACAGCAGCGCTTAACACTGCTGTTATAAGGCAGAAATAGGTGTGGCGGTGGTGCCGCCGGAGTGGAACCACAGAGGGTTCTACCACCTTAAAAGCTACGCATACGGTTATGTAATTACATACACACATAGAACCAGGGTGTTCTTTTGGACTAGCGTGTCTGCTTCAGTATGGCGCAAGAAAGATCGCAGGCGGCTCGCGCGTATACGACTGGATTAGCGCGCCTATGCATATATAAGACACTTATCATTATGTGTCATAAACCGCGCATACCGTATACGCGCGTCCAAAAACGAGCTTTTACGCGCCAAAAATAGACTAATCTGATAGAGCCCTAAGCATTTCAAAGTATTAACATGCCTATCACTTTTAGCTACAGCGGCCCACTGTCTAATCCGGCACCCCTTGTAATCAAACATGTCTATTATTATTTAAAAAAAATTGACAATCTTAGCTAATATAGACAATGTATGATTGAACTACAACTTGTACGCGCTACCACTATTGTACGTGTTCGACGCGTAGTTATTCTTTTGATTCTGAATGGTTAGTTTTTATTTTATAATGAATTATGATTAATTCGTCAGAATATGTATGACATTAAAAAAAGGTAACATCACGCCTGTGGTCCCCGAAAAGTTAGGCAGATAAAGCAATTTGTCGGATTTTAAGATACTATTTTGTAAAAATTTGGGACTATATAGGGGGTCATGCAATTAGAGACAGTACACTATAAGCCAACAAAATGCAATAGTCCGGCTCTGCCGTGCAAATGTTTAGAAACTTACACACACAAATTATGCGGTACGGCGTACGGCACGAATTGTAAATATGCGAATCACAGTTGATCTATTTACTTACAATAACTAAACTGTTTCCTAAATTCAGTACAATATAAATGTGTAATAATTACATGACAATTAATGCGCTCATTAGCTTTTAGTTTTCACTGTACGCCAATACGCAATGTCTGTGTGACGACCGGATCATATATTTCGAACAAAATGCAGGTTTGTAGAGTTAACAGCTTAAATATGTACCTACATGAGCTGATAATTTTTAGAGCTAACAGCTTAAATACATGAGATAATTTTTAGAGTGAAAGCGTTACGAGTTGGAAATTCATGAATTGGAAATTCTAATTTACATGAAATATATTTCGTGACCTATCATTTATTTTTGTAACCACCCCAACGCTACACAAGGACAATCTCCTTCCAATCGGAGGTTTAAAGCTGTAATGAATGTAACGTTGATTAATTTAATGTAGTAATGTGAATCCAAGTTACAATTCATCGATTTCATTGTTACTTCGTTATATTACGAAGTAACAATGAAATCGACGGACAAATTCTTTATAGCCAATATTTATACCTAGATCTAGAGGCAAAAACGAGTTCATCGAGTTAGAGATACCATGATCAATAATATTATTGGGTATTACTACGTCTTTAAAAAAAAAAGTAACTTCACGCCTGTAATCCCCTTAGAGGTAGGCAGAGAAATGTAGAACATTCCACGTTTCACCAGTTACTTTTAAATCCCACGATGGAATAGGTGGTGAGCCTATTGCCAACTTTGTCTTTAAAAAACGTCCTTTTTCCCTATTCATTTTCTCAACTCATTTTGCCCATGCTCAATTTAAAATACCAAGACTACGCAGGTAATAATAATTAAATTAAAAGTATTAAACAGCGAATAAAAAGCGCGGGAAAGAGTACTTAGAAACAACACCAGAAAAGGCGCCAAATTGTTATCTTTTGCCTATATATTCTCTATTATTCAAATGATTTCGCTTTCAAATGATAATATCATGATTAAAAAACGATTGTGTGTCAGTAAATCAACGAATACTACGATTTAAATGACTGACCAAACTTTATTTATCATTGATTATTATCATAATAATGATCAACTATTGAAAATTCTTACCTCACAATTTCGTGATGGTTCTGGTCCGCTCCATGCATGCGGAGCTTTCCTATAAATTCTTTGTCCATTGATCTGAGTCAATGTATAGGAAGTATTATTTTCAGTTAGTGACAATAATCTTGATGATAATTCATATTGATTTACTTCACTTGATGAATAATGCTTTACAGGAGGCATCGTCGCTAATACAAACTTTAAATCTTATAACAATACTTTCAAAAATATTTTACTGATCCGACGCGTTTCACAAATAAGCTCGGAACGAAAAAAAAAGCGAACGAATACTTTAATGAGTCTGAATATGGCATTTACCAAATAAAACAAAATGGTGGCATTTTTCACTATCTTGAAGGAAAATCAAATAAACTGTTTATTATCAATTTTGTTATAATATAAACAATTTACAAATATGGTTCAATAATATTTATTATATAATAATATTGCGATTTAAAACTTTTGTCAGTTTGTATCTAATTCGACAAATTCCTTCAAACGAGAATACAACGATAACGGAAGTTTAAAATTTGAATAAAATTAAAATACGAATTTCACCATCAGTTGTTTCAAAAAATATTAAAGGCGTGTGTACATACACAATGAATTGTATGATTATCTGGATGTTTCCATCATAAGTATATTATAGGCAGGTAATAATTTTATACTAAAATATAGCATGAGACATACATAGTACGATGTTCTAATGATAAAATAAAATACGTTTTGTTTTTCAATATTCTTATTGGAAAATGCTACAAATAATTGCTTCATGTCGCATTAACACGGTGCTAATAAGTCCGAATTTTATTCTATGAGCTATTGACTTTGCTATTTGACTCGTATCTAAGCTTTTCATTAACTGCATTCTTATTATATAAATTCGGCGTGTTTTAGCGTTCATTCGTAATATTTGTTGCTTTGTGAAATACTTCAATTTATTCTGATTTATAATTTTCATAACACCTGGAGAAAGACCTGAAATAGCTTCTAATGGTATAGAACTAATATCGTCATTTGATATACCTAAAAATTAAAGAGTTAATCAATAATAATTGAAATGTAAAATCTAAAATAAAAACGAACATTGCCTTAGTTTGTAAACTTACAAGTAAATAACTTATTTAAGCGTCCTACTTCATGCGACGACCATTCATAAGGACTGCGGTACGCATTAGCATTTGTTGCTATACTATATAAAGTCTGAAACATCGTAAATTTTCTATAAATATAAATGTTAAATATAAAGATTTTAAAATTATTGTCGTTTGCTGGCGTACCTTGGACTGATTAATTGAACATCTCTCTAATTTACTAAGAACATCAACATTTAGCTCTCGAAATATTGTAGGAGATATCTTCAGTAAGTCGACTGAAGGAAAAGCGCACAATAAAAAGCCGAGCTCGTTGATGTGTGATCCATTTAAATACCAATCGTTACCAAAATATCTTCTGTATGCCGCAACTAAGGCTCCATACTAGCATCACAAATAAAAAGATGTGTTAAAATATTCAATCATTCAAATAAAATATATAATAAAGATGTACAGCGAGACAAACCTTGCGATTGCCTAATGAAACTTTATTATTAGAGAAATATTTGAAAACTGAGGGGTCTCCGAAATTAGCGTAGTAAAGATCTTCCTCTGGTACTAAATTCAAGAGACTGCCGAAAGCCAAGAATTCTCTACCTTGTAAAAAAGCTGCAGTTTTACCATCTACAAAATATTTATTTGCAAAGATATGAACACAACAATAATTGTTATGTCCATTGTTTTAATACAATCAAGTAATTATGAAAATGCTGTTTTATTTGTAAAATTATAAAAAATATTTGTATGTACGAGTTTACCAGTTATGATATCCCATGCTAATAAAGTCCTGGATATTGGAATCAAATGTTTTTGCGTGTACGTAAATAGGTGTAAAATTGTTTCAGTATCAATTCGTAAAAAAGAACTTGGAGGACCAAAAAAAATTATATCCATCGAATTCTCCGTATTTATTCTATTGTCGAAATCCTCATAGAAGTCTTCGTAATTATTACTTTCTACAAGAATAAATTTTGGCTATTATTATGTTTATGTACATTATGATTATGGATATGTTTATGATTATGTTTATGTTTATGTTTATGTCTATAATTATGTACATAATGCTATACAGCACCTTCTGGGGTAATTGCAATCATAGCATTTTTTTCGTCTTCATAATCCAAACCTAATTCTTCTATAGATTTGGTATATTTATCAATGACCACAAATCTATAATAATAAATAAATTTTAGCTTATCATTAGAACTTTTTTTATGTAAAGATTGCAAGTCGTAACAATAGCAATACTATGAGAGTGGTGAAGAAACAGTTGTTATTTTTTAATTCTTTTAAAAAGAGAATAGCATTACTATTACGTATGTTATCAGTACCCTTGAAATGATATTGCAAAATTTATTAAAACATATATAGAAATCATTCTGTTGAGATATAACTTCAATTATGATTGATTATATTTTTTTATGCACTGTCAGTTAATATTTTGTGAAAACAAATATATATCTAGATGGTACTGATCGAAAATATTTTATCAATTTTGGTATAATGTTCAGTATAAATTAAAATTCTTCAAATTGCAAACGTAGTTTCAAGACGCCAGGACGACTAAATGAGCCGAGTACAATATTTTACCAATTAGCCAAATATGTACTACGCTTAAACATCGCATTGATTGATTTCAGTAAAATGAGTAAGTAAACGAATTCCGCATACGCTGGCCTTTAAGAATCGTAGGTACCGTGAGTAAAGAACGAATGTAATAAAAAAAACATTAAATAACAATGACCCAGATCCTAATAGTTCAATTGTATTAAAATACCAGTATATTAATAAAAGAAAATGATAATTATTTATTGTCGTAATCCAAAAAAAAATATCTAAAATATTTTGTCATCGACTTCCTGCACTTATACATTTACATAGACAATCTGGGTTATCTGGGGCATAAATACATTTGATGTTACTGTCAAGTATACTGAATACTGACAATACTGACATGTTGACATCACTTAAACTGTAATAACCTCAATTTACATGTTTTGCGGATTAAAAATAATAAAAAGCGATTATTATAATCAATAAGAATCAGTAATTACATGTCCAAAATTTATCAAAATGATAATAGCGTTATAACTAACTGAACAAAAAAAACTCATTGCTTAAGATTTTGCACATTGGTCGGTATTATTGGCCGTAACTGTTGATTTTTAACTCATAGACTTGTAGAATCATGGGTATTCTGGAGAAAATTTCCGAGATCGAGAAAGAAATCGCCAGAACACAAAAGAATAAAGGTAACATTATCAATTCTGATAACTTCATTATACACTATGTTACATTTTTATTTTGATGTCATGTAAAAGAATATAAGATTATCAGTTATCAATAGATCACAGATAACAAAAAGTAATTTAAATCGTCATAAGAAATACAATCCCATATCAATTATTAGTGTTCATTTTTGAAAACTGTAAATTTTCGAGTCTTTATGAAAATAAAATATACTAATAGTCTAAGAAACAAATCAATAAGAATTGATAATTTAGCCAATCGTTTTTCTATCTCGAAATAATTTATTCATGGTTTATTTATATCTCATACATTTCATACAGCTTTATAGTCACATAATAAACAATTGTCATTTCCGATCACAATTTTGCATTGCACTCTATAAGAACAATATGAGAAAGTTTGAGTTTTTAATAATTGGAAGAGACAGTTAAAGAGTAATCTAAGTTTATTAATTAATTTGATTTCATATGGAATAAAATATGCCCATATTTTAAGGTATTGTATAGAATAAATAATAAAAAATTTGAGTAAATTTTGTGCCATGAAAATCAATAATATAGAAAAATAACTGCTTAGAAGAATTAATAACTTGATCATATCATATCATAAGGTTCTGTATGAGTATAATGGTTATCAACTCCAAAAAAAATCCTATGTATCATAGAAGACTGTGACACCATCATCTGCCACCATGGGTTTTATTTGCCTCTAATGACAGCTTGACACTTACTGTATATGTTATATGAGCACTTGAATAATAGATTGTTCACTAACTTTTCTTTTATTTTCAATTTGCAACTTTCTGATGTTTTCTAATTATTACAATTCTGTGTTTCATCTTAGCCACTGAATACCACTTGGGTCTACTAAAAGCCAAGCTCGCCAAATACCGATCACAGTTATTAGAACCATCTAAAAAGGGTGGTGATAAGGGAGAAGGGTTTGATGTTCTCAAATCTGGTGATGCTAGAGTAGCTCTCATTGGTTTCCCTTCTGTGGGAAAGGTAAGGTTTTCAGTTATTTTTATTGTGTTTAATGTATATTATCTATAACAACTTTTGTTTATGGTTTTATAAGGTTTTATGTATTAGTGTTTATCAAATTTTTCATAAAAATAAAAGAGAAAAATTTATTTCAAAGTATACCTTAACATTCTGCCATAATGCACATTTGAATAATTTGTATGACCTAGAAATGCTAAATGAGTGAATGTAGAAAAAAATTAATAATTTATGTAATTCCTGATTCGCCTGATCGTGTTTATTCATATTCATTCTGTTGTACTATTTTGTTCTTTAGACTATATCATTACATTATTTTTGATATCAATTTTATTTTTGTTCATAGTTCATTAGAGACAGATATTTTTTTATCTATTCTCCTGCTTAGCAAATGTATATTATCAGTCACACTCTATTCACTTAGATATACTCATTTTGAAACATTACTCTGTGTTTCTTTCAGATTTGGGATATAATATATGTATGTAAATCTTCCATCTATAGCTTATCTTCTCTATTAACTATATATCTTCTTATGCCATGTTTTAGGTGGTTAAACCCTGTTTTTCATTAAATTCTTTTTCATATACATACAACATAATGTGAAGTCCCCTGAATGTTATCAATATCCTCATCCTCTTTTAATAAAGACAATTATTTCACACCACTCATATATTATTTATATATTTCAGTCAACGCTACTGTCAACATTAACCCACACTCACTCAGAGGCAGCGAGCTATGAATTCACAACACTGACATGCATCCCGGGCGTCATTGAGTACCGCGGCGCCAACATACAGCTGCTTGATCTGCCGGGGATCATCGAGGGTGCTGCACAAGGCAAAGGCAGAGGGAGACAGGCTGGTTTTCTTTACGAAATAATTTGTAATGAAATATTAAGTTGAAAAGCTAGGGAAAAATAATCACCAAATGCAAGGGTTTGGTCTAATTGCAACCAAACATAATGTTTTGAAAATTGATTGACAGAGACATTTTGATTTATGACAAATAAGCAAATACAGAAGCTTCAAGTGTAGTTCAGAATATGAATAAAATTTAAAAGATGATGCTAAAAATTTATTTAAATCCTTGTGAAATATTTTTGTTAAGAGAACTAATATTCTTCAAATCGATATCAGTACTTAGTTAATTTGGATGTAAAATTAATATTTAATTGCCCAGGTTATAGCGGTGGCGCGCACGGCGGACCTGGTGCTGATGATGCTGGACGCCACTAAACCCTATGTGCACCGTCAGTTGCTCGAGCGGGAGCTGGAGAGCGTCGGCATCAGACTCAATAAACCTAAGCCCAATATCTATTTTAAGGTACGATTCTCTCTAATATATTTTTTAAAGTTGTATGTATGTATATGTTCTAGATTTTAAAATGAAGTAATGGATAATGTATTCAATACCAAAGATAAAGCGGAAAATCTTATGGATATTACATTTATATGAGGCTAACAAAAATGGAACAAAGTAGCCTTTGCATGTTAATTCTCAGATGTGTAATAAAAAATATATAGATTTGGATCTTTTGTTTTACTGGTTTTTGAGGGTATTTACATGGAAGTCGTATGTTTTCTTCATTATTTATCATTTCTTCAGCTTTGCTTGAATCACCGCGCTGTGTAGATAATCATAGCTAAAAAATATAACTAATCTTGCTATCTGTGTTACAAAATGCAAAAGTTACAAATTTATTTAGATACATGATGAAATAATTACATCACTTACATTATGCTTCATCAATCCACAACATTTAATTTATCAAACTTTATTATGTAAATATGCATGTTTATAAAACTTTTATTAAGTATATCAGAGGATAGTGTCTTACCTACCACAAGTGATTACTTTGTAAATAGGTCAGTGTTCAAACACTAAGAATAAATAAAAATAAATTTATTTGTTGTTTTTAACTATAACCTGGGTGGCTCTAGGACTAAACACTTGAAGAAATAAGAATTTGCCGGTTATATAAGGAAAAACAGTAGGATATTAAAACGATTAATTAGTAAGTTTTTTCCTCCTTGCTATCATTTGGATTAAAGAGGGTAAGACACAATATTATAAAATCTAGTGGCAAATGATATGTCCACTCCTTCACCATCGGACCGACACAAAAGGCAACTAATAGAAGTTAATTGCTAAGGGTATGTCATATAATGAGTCAGCATCTTGATAATAACTAGTTCCTTTTTATTGAGATAAGAAGTGATGCATTTAAATAAATTTAAACATAAGTAATATACAGACTCAGCTAGTCAATACTTACTATAACATAACATCATTAAGTGTGTATTAGAAATATATAAGGGTTAATATTTGATTAGGGTTCATTTATTCAATTAAGGATACATACAACTTTAAACTTGTTTGATGCGACATTATTTTCTCATCAACCTTCCATAATAATATACTATCAACATATGCATATATGGTACCTTAACTTGTTGGATTTGCTAACAGGTATATTTTATAGCTTTTTACAGTCTCAATATTAAGCTATCCGTTTATATTCAGTGTTTAAAATTAAATTATGATACCTATTCACCGTTATTACACTTACACATGCCCCTCTACATTTACCCTTTAAACAGATAATATAAAACACATATAACATCATAATAATATTTCAACATTACCTCAGATGCTATGTCATAAACTTGAGTAAGTCTTACGTATAGTCCACCTTGCTATATAACATAATATAGAACATAAGTTGTTCAACAACCATGTTCATGATAGATAATAATTTCATGTAGAAAATTAAATGAGCAAAAGATTTACCTGTATGAAAATCTTATCCTCATATTCATCACTAGATTTCGTGATTAACTATTGTTTTATTTCATTTGCTTCCTGATGGAGCCAAGCGGGTAAGTGGCTTAGATCATGTCAATTAGCAGCTTGTAAGCATACCTCAAAGCTCAACGCTTATTGTACTTTATTGCATTCTCATATCCTAATCATATAATTATATTAAAGATTAACTTTCAGTTTTGCTTATAAATAACAATATATACAATGATGTATATTAAGTGAATATAAATTTTTGATTCATCTATAAGTTTTAGAATTGATATTAAACTTGTCAACCCTTTGAATGCAGTTTAATATTTGAAAATATAATTATGTAAAGTCTAACAATTTCACATGATCGAATTGTTTGCTGCATATGTTTTATATCCTCAGCTAGCATGTGGATATAAAGCATCTGGAAGCTTGGTATATAACTGACTGGTTATTAATGTGTTGCAATTACCAAGTTCTGTTCTTGGGAATTCCAATGTTGAATAATAATAATAATATCTTGGGACATTTCCACACACGGCCATCTGATCCCAAAGTAAGCATCAACAGAGCTTGTGGTATGG
>DWFO01002291.1:0-14005 GCA_018246595.1 Mimoniades nurscia nurscia | reverse complement strand
TGTTTAAATGAAACAAACCAAGTCAGGAAGTTTCTCCCTGACTTCGTTTGTTTGACGTCTATCTCAAATTACGGAGTTCCGTTGATCGTCATATTACTACGACTACGACAATTACTTGACCATAACGATGTTGCGGTAGGTGATTCAAATATCCGGATAGCCTATAATAGATTCGGCCAAGTACTGTTAATTCGCGCCTAAGAATTGAAGAGGTCTGTTACTATGTCATTGATCCCATAATCAGAACCAAACCAAACTCTCACTAAACTACTGAATTTTGAAGTGCAACCTTTCAAATAAAAAAATTTATCATCGAAATCGTTTGGTGTGATATTGAGTTATTCGTCCATTTCCTCCCTCCCTTAACCCCTCTCCCTCTCCCTCTCTATCTCAGGTATTTAATACATTTAAAGAATGTTTTATTATAAAGCTTTATCTAATGAAATAAATTTTATTTGAATATCATAAAAAATCCTAAAATGTTGACTAGCTAATTTCATTATACTTACTTGTTTTTTCATGGACGCTGTGCGCGCGCATCGGCAAAATTGAATCTCATCATTTTTAGTTAACGCGCCAAAAGAAGTATAACTTCAAAAAATACATTCGAATTGAGAACCTCCTCCTTTTTTTAACTCTGATAAGAAACCAATAAAGATATATGAATAAGTCTGTACAGATGATAACTTCCGTTGTAAATTGATATACATTTTAGGTAAGTACATACATGTTTGAGATTTATTTATGTTATTTTTGATTGACACAATTAAATATTAACGATAATGTAATTGATGTTTGAAACAGTTTCATAACAGTGTATGTGTATGTGGTAGTACCACATTCCAATAGAATTCGAAAGTGGTATCAGTTTAATTTGATAGGATGGGATTACATTCAGTTTTTACTTGAAAGTCAGTGGCAGCGTGTCATATTTTTTTTGGAGAGTCATAGCACATGCCGCCCTAAGCTTTTTCCAATTGGGGATGTATGCAGATCTAAATTGATTTTCGTCCATACAACTACCCTTCATCTTCATATTTTCGATTCACGTTTCAAAGTAATTTTATTTTAATCTGTTATTTTTGTGAGTTTCTCCAATATGTATTTGATGTAATTAATGTGTGTGTGGTTTATTTCGTATAGTTCGCGCCAAAGCTAACATGGAATTTCCAGAAATATGTTCAGAAGACAAACAATATGCGTAAAATAAGTGATGAATCACAGATATATTCCTTTGTTTTTAAATTGTTTACGAATTTGTGTAGGCAGACTGTACGAGTAGGTAATGCTTGATACCACACCACGTTAGGTTAATGTAAGTAGTATGTAGTTAATATAAGTAGTATGTAGTAAGTAAATAGTGCTACCTACTCTACAAAAAATGTATTGACTTTAGTTACAGTAATTAATTTTGATATGGGTCAGCCTGTTAATCATCATTCTGTATGCAAATGGGATTGCTGATAAATTTTTCATTTAAGCATGTTAGACTGTGTGAATGTTAGTTTTCAAATTCTGGTATGCATCTCTGACCATAAGAATTTATAAACTATAAATATATTTTATAAAAGATATAAGGTTTTTTAACATTCAATATCTATCACAGTAGGTACCGATGCATGGAATACATTATTGTAAAAACTGACCACCTTAGTAACGTTCTGGCACCCCGCATTTGGTTAGCGTAGTGGGTTATGTTTTTAAACCATCTCGTTACGAGAGGAAACTCGTGTCTAGCAGTGGACAATAATATGGTTGATGATAAACCGGCAACCAATCGACAGACATTGGTCATCATGACAAATCATTTTTCATATATATACCAACGTACGTGTTACAACTGTTACAAGCCACGCAGTAGTATTGCAGTCAGTCTAAGAAAACCAATGGAAACAAAGGAAAATATAAGTACATACGTATATGAACCAACGTAATAATCGTTGCCAGCTGTAACATACATTCAATAGTTACAAATACAAAATTAGGTAAAACACATAAGCACATGTGTTTTCCACACACTTATTACGTTTTCTACATATAAGCAGACGGTGGTTAGTCACAGCGGCATCAGAATACAAAATTATTAATATGTAATGGCGGGACATTACCTAATAGGCGTCGGACAATAATGTGACTTATTTCTCGCGGCACACGATCGATTTGTGCGTAATTAGTTTAAATAGTTCGCCACGTTCTAAGAAAACTGTCGAACACATTGTTTGCACAGTCCAGAGCACACAGATAGCGCGATAAACTGTGACCCATCGTTCGAGAGTATAAATATGTGCGTTCGTGTCAGATCTACAGTGACTCTTCAAACAGCGAAGATGATACTTTTCGTGCTCCTCGGCTTCCTGGCCTTCACTAGCGCTGCGCCGCATTATCACCATCACCACCACGGACATGGACCCCCGTCGCCCTTCCCTCACCACGACGACTTCAGTAACCGGTTCTACCAGGACGATCTCTTCGACGTAAGGAGCTTCTGGGATGCGTTACAACAGGAGCTGTTGAACATAGACAGAATTTACGAGCAATTTGGTCAACATTTCCCCAGCACAGTTTCTAGTGAGAAAATTGACGGTAACATGTACAAAATCACTATAACACTACTGGGCTTCGAAGAAAAGGAAATTACAGTGAAAGCCAAGAAAGGATTTGTCATGATTCAAGCAGTCCACGAATCCGGCGATAACGTTATAAAGTCTTACCTGGACATGCGGTCGCTTCCCGATTATGTCAGTGAGGCCGGCAAATGGAGATACAAGAACGACGTATTGACTATTGAATTCCCGTTGATTGAACAACCGTCTGATTCCACTACTGAGATAGTCACCGAGGCGCCTCACAGTCGCGAGGAAATGGATCCAAAAGCATCAACGGATAGTGGTGAATCAAATGAAAACGTTGATGTCGGTGCCGACCGAGGTGATCTGGGGAAGGAAGCTGTACTGTTGACCAACGAAGTCTCGCGGCCTCGTACTGACTACGGCGTAGAAGCAACAACATACGCTGTAGATTTGAAAGACGAAGTAGAATTCGTTCCAATAATACCAAAGCGTCAAGTGAAGTAAATTGCCATATCAATAAACTATTGTTTCCTTTTGTTAATGCATCCGTACTGATGTTATCATACCATTTATGAGTAGTTTTATCTAACTGGCATTGTAGTATCGGAAGTTATAATAAACTTAGCATGGAATTCGATTTACGTTTTTCAATTCTTTGAAAATCTCTATAATATTATTTTGTAACTTAATTTTCTTTTTTACTTAATCACGATTGTACTTCAGTATATTATATCTACTAGGTGACTCGGCGAACTTCGTATCGCTTAATAGTCAATGAATACGTGTTAAAGTTTACTTAAAGCTCTTATAAACGTAATACAATGAATACAAAAATATTTTTAGAATTTTATTATGACGCGCTATTTTGTAGGCACGCGCCGCCGCCGGTCTCCGGCCGATACCATCGCACCCGCTATATCCCGCCCTGCATTTTAAATCTGTAATATCTTCGAAAATATTCATATTAATTACACGTTGTACAGGGCCGTATTGATCTATATTACATGCACAATGTATTTAAGGTACTTAATTGGATAAGGATTCATATTGTATTGCTTAAAATCGCATCGTAAATAAGCTATTATTTCTCATAAAAAGTAAAGGATAAAAAATTATTGTTGTGGGTTATCCCAACAGATACATAAATAACATCGCAGACTTTTTTGAAGACCTTTTTTTGTACATTATTTTGATCTATCTCGTAGAGTTTAGTCAGCGTTTGCAATGTAAGCGCCAAAAAAATGTGTATATTTACGACGCCACATTAAATACCTCTAAAATTATCAGTGTTTATCTATTATGTTATGCATGTAATATACATATAAGCCTTCCTCGTGAATCACTCTATCTATTAAAAAAGCCGCATAAAAATCCGTTAGGTACTTTTAAAGATCTATTCATACATAGGGACAGACAGACAGCGGGAAGCGACTTTGTTTTATACTATTTAGTGATACTCGAGAATGTTCTCGAATAACGATTTGAATGTCTTGTGTTATTTAACGAGATCTACATATTTATAATTGAGAAGTGAACTATAATGACCGCCGTTACTAATCAGAAGGACCATTGATAATTTGACCTTTGTGCAGCATTCCAACATCTGTTTGAGTAGGTACACATAATGGTTTACGGATACATTTAAGTGTATAATAAATGCAACAAACAGTAGTGCAGTGCACCGTAGGTCGTAGTGTGTCGGGGTCACAGAAAATGTTACCGTTTTAATGTATTTGTGAAGCGCATGTAAATTTTGATATACATATTTCGAAGTATTCAAAGAAATAAAGAACTCCGTCGTCAGTAGATGGCGTTATTTAACAGAATTATTTAACTGTTTCTGTACGTATTTAATGAATTCTTTTCTTTTTCCTACCTTAAGGTTGACTGGTAGAAATCGCTTCTTAGGGATAAGACGGCATTTTTCGTACTCTCCATTTTCTTGAGTCCTCTAGTTACTTGTTTTTTGTTTTTGGATATACAATAAAGAATAATTGTATTGTATTGTAAATCATAAAGTCTTATAGTCAGTTTTGTTTAATGTCAAAATACAGTACTTAATCGATGTTGGTAAATACGGTAAATTTCCCTAACTTCTCCTTCAAAGTTGTTGTGGCAATATTTTCGTAACGCTGATTCCATTGCGATCAGGTTTTGTGACAGGTCGTTCAAACATGACAGCAGCTGACCGAAGTGTTACGATGTGGTTGCTAGATTCAACTGATGACTACCCATGGAAGTACTTTGAGTAATCAACGATATTTAAAAGAACATAGAACAAAAGCCAACAATACAGCTACATAGAACAAGAGCCACAGCACCTGGTATACGGATTGGTATTAATTAATTAAAAAAATTAAGCATTAATCACTTAACTAATTAAACACTTAGTCATTGTTCTATGGCGAAGCCTCGTCTATTTTCATCCCTATCAATCCCTATCAATTATTATCTAAAATTATTAAATCCTTCAGACCTTCAGATCAGACACTTACGTAGTCAAATACTCATTATTCAGATTACGTATTTTTCCATCAAAATACTTTCATTTCATGTACTGTCAAAGACATTGTCAATGTAAGCCCTGATAGCTTATGAAAATCCTGATTTAATCACACATAAAGCGGCAAACGAGTACGAGAACTGTTTACGCGTTTGGATTTATTTATCTCGTTGTTATTTAGGTATTTCCAGTATTCCAATTCATACTAAGATTCACTACTTGATGTTATGCTTTTGAAATATCGTGACGTCAAAAGAAACAAATGTACAAAGACAAGTTTATTTATCGAGTTGCGCACATAGAATATGACATGAAGTACATAGGAGATATTATATAACCTAGACACAGTATAGAACGATGTCGCTATGCGCCTGTCTGATTCTCCGTTTGCTTCTAAACCACGCGTCGGTTTATAATACGGTTTTCATTATTGGGAAGAGCGACACCCGAGCAAAGGTTGCGAAAAATATTTTACACAAAACGTCTCTATACCCAGAGTGTTTCATGAAAAAAATTCAGTGACGTCAGATGAAGGTCGATAGACATTAAAATATTAAAATTATATACTAGAACATTGCACGTCTTAAATTCTTACATAAAATCGAGTCGATTATTTCCTCGAGATCGTTATTAATACTTATTCAAATAAACATGTTCGTTACCTAGGACATTTTAATATACATATAATAAAATTGTCTTTTTCTCTATAACATTTAAAATAATACTAATTCAGAACTAGTCAGATGCGATATAGCTAAATTCTATTTTTTACATTTAATATAATAAACGTAACAAAAGTACCATAAAGAGTAACAAAATACGTTTCACCAGTTACGTGTGCTACCTACTATGGAATAAGGGATCGAGGCTCTTGCCACCTGCGAGGAATCTTACAATGAGAAGGAATTTCATCCCTTCTTAGCTTTTGTTACCCTAGTGATAGCAGATGAGAAATAACAATGGGAAACGGAATATTATCCGCCATGATGCACTAATGCGTTACATAAAATGTATAACCCTGCATATGGTCAAAGCGGTCCTCAAAAAGGTGGTTTCATGTACTTTTCTAAGTAGGTATTGAAGATTTCATAATTTACACCATATGTAGAGTCAAAAGTAAAAGATACGCAGACAATAAATATGAACGAAGACCGGCATCAAAGTTACAAATACAAAAAAAATGTGAAGAGCGAATCTAAAACATTTCCACACAGCATTATATTTATAGCAAGTGGGGTAAGGAATAAAAAGAAGTAAGAGTTAAAGACAGACAAAATCAATTTTATTAAAAACATTACATGTATAATTTTATTACAAATATTTGTTTTCTTAATAATTCCTTTGGATTTGAGAATCTCGTTCACGAATTTAATAAAAAATAAATTATAATAGACCGGAAAGCAATTACATTAAATGTGTATACCAAGTTTGGTGTTAGTGTGGTTTGGTGTGGTATATAAAAAGCTATTCCATATGTAATCTAAAGATAAATAAATCGATTAATATAGTTAATATTTGTCCAAAGTACTAAAATATGATAGATTTAGATAAGCAACTTTTTTATATTACATATATTATATAGTTACGGAGAAAATAATCATTTTATATACATTAATACGAAAATATGCGATGGTATGCGAAATGTATAGTCATGGCGTCTTCCTCTATCAAATATGATTGAGATAGAGGAAGAGGACAGACGGTGAGAGATAGAAGAAGACACAGAATAACGGTTCCAAGTTCGAAAATTTTAGGTGCGGTGATTACTTCTCAAGTTATAAATATTATAAAAATTCTTTTAGCAAATTATAGATTATAATTATTTTATGCTATGCTTTGCTTTACAATAAACAAATTTTTTTATGTTATACTTTACAGGAGATTGTGTAGAAAACGCAAGAACAGATATCTTATTAGATTGAACGTAGTAACCAGGCAGACTGACCACCTGACGATAAGTGGTCACTCTAGTCTATGGGTATGTGCAACTTTAAGCATTGAACGTATTTCAAATGAAGTTTAGAAATAACACATCAATTACCTACAGTTTCAACCTAGCGACTTACTACCTACTAAACAAGGTAAAAGGAATAAATTATGTATGTATATTTCAGTTTTTATGTAAAAAAAATGAAGAAACATTGAAATATTAAAATTACAGTACTCTGATGAACGTAGGCATGCTTCAAGAAACTTAACGACTGACCAAAAATTAGAAATGTAACTAAAAGTATATTCTACGTAATGTTATCAGGCAATATACTGATTTAAACTGAATCAAAATACGTGACTAGCACGAATACCAGTTTACAATGACTAAACTAGTGTTGCACAGTCCGTTGATAACAACAAAAATCTTGGGATAATTTACACATTGGCATCGGATTCCAAATAGGGATAATTATTTCTATAGTGAATAGTACTAAAAAATATGTGTACGTATATAAATTTCTCAAAACATATTTAAAGAGACAATTTTCTACTCATCCAAATATTAAACGCTCGTGCGTGTCTTAGAAATATTTGTATTTAACTTGAATTTAAGATTTACCTTCGTCTCTACAGATTATTAAAAACATTCAGAGAATACTATTTAGTCAACAGGGTATCAAATGGTTTCACACAATTTGTTTTATTCATGGTGTTTCCGTGCCGTCTTCTTGTCCATCTCTATATCCAAAAACAGGAACCCTTGGAACAGATATTTCGGTCTCATTAACTTCGAGACACGTTTTTGCCGAGTCTGTGTTTAATTTAAGCGTCATGTTAAACGGAATAACTATAGTTATTTGTTCGTCGTTGTAAGCCCAAGTAGCGTTCGACGTTTCCAGCTTCGCAGGCAAGATCCTCACGTCGTACGTGTCGGAATCTTCATTGTTCGTTTTTCGTGCAAACATGTAAAGAACTCTGTGCTTGATTTTTATCTCGATATTATCAGATTTAACTTGTGGCAGCGAATATATGAGCTTGTACGATGTGGTTTCATACACTTCTTGAACATTGCAGTTTGTGTAATTTTTGCAAAAGCTTTGAGAAAATTGGTCGGTCTGGATAACACACGACGACAGTTCTTCAAAACGTCGATGATGTGTGTATCGTCCATGACTATGCCAACGGCCATGACCGTGACGCCGCCCACCGTGGTTTTGGTTATGATTATGTCCCCCGTGCCATGAGCAATCTGCAATAACGAATATTGCTACGAGCAATATCAACCGATACATCTTCCAGTAACGTTTTGTTCGGGCACCTTCTGAAAAGTAATTAAATTCAATAGCTTCGCCAATATAAATACCTTGTGGTAATGATTTAGTCATTCTGTCTGGTGTATATCCAAGATAATATTACTTCTATTAGTCGGGAATTTCCTACTTTACTGCTTGTTATTTACAATAAATGAATATTTTACCTTAAAGCTCCTACAACGCCCGCATCTATAAATACATTTATTGAAGACAATTTCGTAATTAAAGTGGCCCTAAGAGTGTTCTGAGTACCAATTATATTACCATTTAGAAAAAGGTGAATGTGGCGTCAAGATTTCGCGATGATTGTCATCTACATATATAACAAGATTTACTATAACAATATTTGCGTATTAGGTAACCCGTAAAGGTGTTTGAATACTGCATAATGATGAGGAGAATGTTGCTGTAAAACTGGAGGTATTAACATAGAAAAATATAACATAACGTAGGTAGGAGATATTGTTTATTCGTTATTTTTTTAAATAAAACAATTCGATCTAGCTTTTGTTACATGTCCAAAAAGCGCAATATATGGCTTAACAATAAAGACAATTTTATCAAAACATTAACACCTTCGGAAATTATTCCATAAATAATAAAATCAGATGTAGGTACTAAAAACTTTTACAGATATAATCGTTTGGTATACGGTGCTGCAGTTAATTGAAATATTACTCTTGGGGTTCTTTAACTGCTTCTCGTTCAGCGGGCATTGCAGCAGTAGAATTGGCATTTGTTTTCTGATTCGACATTGGCACTGTTATGACAGGATATGATTTAACATTGTTGCCGCAGGATTTCTTGATCTCAGTGCCTAGCGGCCTAATATATGAGAATGAGATCTTAAGATCTCCGTTTTCCAATGACCACGAAGCTTCCTCTAAATCAAGGTTATCAGGAAGCATTCTAATGTCACCATAGCTTGTCACTCCTGCGGGATCCCAACGCTCAGCACTAATGAAGATGGTTCTATGCATAACTTTAACAGCGATATCTTTGGCATGAAATTCTTGGATACTGTATATTAGAATGTAGGAATCGTTGTTATATATTTCTCGAACTCGTACGTTTGTGTTGAATCTGCACAGGTCTTCGAATTTACTTTCCATTGAAATGGCCTGTTGAGCTATTTTATTGAATGTTTGGTCTGAGTACATATTTGCCCTCTCTCTGTACTTTTTGCTCCGGCACTGACGACCACGACACGGACTTGAGTCGACATAATTCAAGAGAAGTATTAAGATTAGCAACCGATACATGGTTCTGCGCCAACGATACCGGAATAGTAATCGAAGATCTGATTTATTGTAATATTTATAGAACACTCTGGTGTCTTAAGTTCAATGTATCGATTGTATTAATGTAGTTTTAGCTTACTATACTATTAGTGGTTTTCATTCAATGCCGTTATGTAATTTAGCGTAATTAAATTTTAAAATCGAAACAGATTAATTCAAATTGGCAATTATTGGTAATTAATTTGTCGTAATGATATTGTTTTGCTGTTACCCAGTAATTTAATGGAATTTTTAAAGCATAGTCGTAAAGGATATGTCGACTTACAATGAATTTTGTATTTCCCAATGGTTAATTTGTACGTTTTAATATCAACAATTCTCTATTTGATGTAAAATGAAATGTATGAAGATTGTTTCGTAATAATAATTAACATATAAAGAAGTAAAGTCTTTTTGAGTGCTGATTTTGCCATTTTTTACTACAGTTATCAATATTAATAGTATTTACTAAACTAATCAACGCTGCTTTGCTGAATGCTGCATGATACCAAATGAATTGCTGCATGATACCAAAAGACTTATTTTTTTGGCACCTATCTTCCTTTAGGTTAATGAATCTTAGAAACATTGCTTTTAAAACTGTGTACGTAATTTGTTCAATATTTTAAAACGTAAATGTAAATTTACGTGCAGTATGTAACATGTACAGATAAATTATACGCACCAATAAAAAATTAAATTAATAAAAGGTATGTGAAAGTCATAAATTTTTGTCAACGTGTAAAAGGACTTACTATACCAATTGTTGTACAGAAGTTAAAAATAATTTTACTGAATTCGTCTTATGATGTCTAATCGAATGTTAATTTTATATGAATCAAAATTTAGTAAGAAAAAAATATTTTAGGTATTAAAAAACCATTTCATTATTTATTCATGTAAACATGTAAACAAACCTTTAGTTCATGTATTGTTTCAGTATTGGAGTGTTCCCGGAATTATTATGTTCAAGCAGCTGGATAAGATGCAAATGATGCAAACTGCAGGAGGAAGGAAAACTAATAATAGCGTTGCTATCACACAAAAACCACACGCGTTGTGGATTTATTTATTTATCGTAGACTATGAGGTTAAATGCAGCTTGTGATTTTATTATTGCATACAAATAGTCCTCAGACTTTTAATGTTAAATTTAAAATGTTAATGTTATAGCTGCGTTATATAATTACTATTATAAATATATTTACATTATATTATGTTCAAATACATTATATATTAAATTTAATTTAATTAATACGTAATACGATCTATCCTACGTCCTTATTTTATATCTTCGCGCCTATCGCAACGACGAGACATTGTCCTGCAAATAAAAAATAAACCTTCGTAAAGCCATAAAATTTATTTACCCATTGGTTTCCAGTCAATGACTAGTGAAGCTCTTTATCAATAATTCCGATTTCGCCAATTAGTTAAATGGAAAAATACTTTAAAATGTAATTAACGCCAATTTTAACCGTTAGTACATTATAATACCATACCAGTACATTAACACTATGACGTAAGCGACATATTCTTTTAGTAGTGTAACATATTTGTAATTGGTAAAATGGTCATAATATTTAAAGTTAATAGCCACTTGTAACTGCTTAGATCTAATAGCATTTCGGTCTTGTGGTCTAATTATGGTCTTTAGATTTGCAATAAAATTGTTATTTAGATTTTCTGGTAAAGCCCAAAGTAAGTACGCCCGAGTGTTTGTTCTGTTTGGGTGTAAATTTCTCTATATACGAGTAAGTGCATGCTTAGAATTTTTTATAGCTTTTCAGTAGTTTCGAATAAGATGGTTATGTGTGAGTAAATTAATGGTCCATATTGTAATTTATGCTCTTCATTCGATTATGTCTGCTGTGCTGTTGCATTTATTTTACCGCTTGAATATAATGCTTGTTAAGTGAGGTGGCCGTGGTTGGGGGTAGGCAGCGGTGTTGAAACATGAGGCGTTACAATTCAGGAGTAGTTAAATGTGTGTGATTAAACTTGGCGAACTTAGGAGTATTAAATAATACAACTATAAAATGTAAAATGCGAGTACTTAAAATTGTAATTCTATTGTATAACTTATTTTAATAACATTTTTGAGTTATTTCCTCTAATTATGGTATAACAGTGATAAAATCTTTTATGTATTTTTAATTACAATTGTGGGAGTAACGTAACATCACGCTTGTTCTTCCGGAAGAGGTAGGCAGAGGCTACCTCTTCGGGACGTAAACGTAACTGGTGAAATGTGGGACTTTACTACACTTAGTACAGTTCAACATTTCACCGGTTATGGTTACGTCCCATGATGGAATAGTCTATTGCAATACACCGCTCATAAATCCATGCTACGAGGCTGTACTAGAAAATTGAACTTAAAAAAATCCATTAATACTCTACATGGGATTAGAACCTAGTAACTCACGATCAGCAGTTGTGATCGCGACCACTCGACCAGCGAGGCAGTCAATTTAAGTACTACATTACCTTAATGTGACATTTGAATGAGGTTTTAATGACAAGATAGTAACAAGTACAGGTACCCATGTACTTACTTACGCAGATATTTTTTAGAACAATTGGGGTCACAACTACGAGTATCGTGACTGACGTAAATTCTAGTTCGTATTTACCTTAATGTTTTCCTTATTGTCGCGACAAAGACACATATTTGTGCAAAGAGTGCTACATAGTGGCGATTGGATATATACGAGTACGTACTTATATTCAATTGTACTTTATTGTAACAGTTATAGTCTAAAAAATATCAGAAATATCAGAACACATTTACGAACCCGTAACAACAGCTAGTAAAGGACATTTTACTTTGCTCGTATTGGTGAAAGAAAACAGTTTTAGAATTACAGCAGTATAAATATTGTAGAGCAATAAAAGGCTCGATAACAGCTTTTTATCGTTTTATCAAAGTCCTTCAACAATAGGACGATGACACGGTTCTCGTGCCCGACGAGAATTGAAAAATGTTTCTCTGGATGGATTTAGGTAAATCGATGTTAGAGAATTCCATTGCTGTGACAATCTGAGCCATTGTTGTTGAAAAGTATGACCATGGCTTTGTTGCTTTTTCTTTAGAAAGCTCTAGAAGCAGCCATCGATACATAAGTAGTTCAGGCAAAACAGTCTTTAGATGGAGCGATGTACATATGTATATACATACATGTTTCGCATGAGCTATTTTGTTAACCTGGTAAACTCGTATCAGAATTTGGACATATTTGGGTAGGATTCATTCGAATCGTGTGAAGGTGTTCCGCTCCCAAAAGCTTCTATTACATTGGCGTTCTTATAAGTAATAAACAGCAGGTTAGCCGTTAAGGACGGGCCAATTATGAACGAATTGCGGTCCTACAGGGCGCAAAGGTTTCCAATGGACCGCATTTAAATTAAGCGCTTGACCTAGAATCCGAAAAATAAATCTGTACTTAGAATGTCTTCGCCAAACGAATGTATGCCTATGTGGGATTCCCTGAATACATTAACGTTTTCTCTGTTTCAATGAATTTATATTCTGTTAATCATTTAGGAGTATCTTATGTAGGATTAAATTATGTTACCGGGTAACTCACATTTTCTGGCACAGCCCGACCAGTTTTGGATTTTCCCTTCCAGGCAAAGGTCCAGTTGTGAAATTTATCTATACAGGAATATGTTTGTAAATTGACTCTGTCTGGTTTGGAATCAGATCTAAATATGTGACCTTTTTCCAAATTATTATTTTAATTGTCATCATTATTGTTATTATTTAATATATTTCTATTAATTAAATTATATTTTTTATTTATTTATGTACACACAGTAAAGACAAACAAAAATGAACATGAGTAATTATACAAGGGAGCTATTATTAATATTAAAAGGTATTATTAATATTATTAATTGATTAACTTAAATATTCGTTTGTAACATGTATTGAAGTCTTCGATTAAACTTTTGTATTATTCATGTCTTAATCGTACTTTTTCAATTCATGTCGCAATTTTTGTGCTATAGGCATTGTTGTGATGTATCTGTAGCTCGAGACCGGAATAAGAGTTACGGTATCTCCTGCTTGTCATAAGAGGCTACTGAAAGGAGGCTCCCGGGGTTGCAAGCGGATAGAGTGGGAGCTCGAACCGCTTCTTAGCTAGCAACCTCGGGAAGGACGTCGGTATGTGTGGCCGCATACCGTCGTGAGAATCGGATGACATGGGATAAGGCATCCTGCCTCTCCCGAGTGTCGGGCCTGTGGGGGCGTCGTGCCAGGAGGGCACCGGTGCGTTCCGTTGGAGATCCCGGAGTCCTCCTATTAGCACCGAGGAAGGCCACCGAGGAGGTTTTACCGAGGTAAAAGTCCCACATAACCCGGTATCTCTCCCAGGGTACAGGGTACCTTTGAAGGTTTCC
>DWFO01002290.1:0-14014 GCA_018246595.1 Mimoniades nurscia nurscia | reverse complement strand
GTTAGTGAACCTGACTGTTGCGCCGGGGGTCGTGGGTTCGATTCCCACCCAGAATAAATATTTGTGTGATGAGCACATGTATTTGTTCTGTGTCTGGGTGTGAAAAATAATTTAAAAAAAATTATCTATTTAAGTATATATTTATGTATACCTATATGTAGTTTATCAGCCATCTGGTTACCATAGCACAAGCTCTCTTGACGCTTAGATTGGGATCAGATGGCCGTGTGTGGTGGAGTTGTCCCGAGATATTTATTTATTTATTGTAATGTTTTAGTTACTCGTTTCGCGAACTAACTGAATTTGTCATCACCATCATAATCAGCCTGCTTTTGTCCACTGCTGGACACAGGCAGCTAAAGGGTTACACTGATAGTTAAATTTATTTTAATTTCCTGACATGAAAGTCAAATATCACATACCGTTTAAATTCCTGCCACCGATCTCCAAATACGACTATTTACGTCGCTTTGCTGATAGGTAGATGAAAGATGTTCTCGACAAAGAGGCTATTCGCAATTTAAACGCCCAATCGGTGGATAACGTAAGCGATCCGTGACGCGGTTACAGGGAACTTTTATTGGAGCTGTGCTTTGCGGGAATTCAAATTGACCAGTGTTGGCTTTTTTGTGGGTAGCGTCGCGAGCTTTTCTATGGATCGTTAGTGTTTCGAGGTATTAGATCGGTTTGGAATCAGATTTGTGTGCCTTGCCTACACGTATCTACTATTATTATGGACAAAAATATAGGTTATTTTGTTCATGCTTCTTATCTATCTATTTAACATTGTGCTTTTTCAAGGTCTCCGTTTCTACATTTTTATATTAGGCATTTTGCGCCAACAATTGAGTGATTTTTATTTGGAATTCGCATGAACGAGAGAAAGAAAAGATATTAAAATTGCAGGTATAATGTTTCTGGATAGAATATATTGTACAGAAACGACTTCATTTCTGCAAGTATCTTGATATTTGGCACTATCTTATCTCTGTCTACCCCGAAAGACATCTGGCATGGTGATACAACAATAATAAAAAAATCTTTAACGTAATGATAACTTTTAGTATCATTACATTCTTTAATGTAATGATAAATTTTAGTAGGTACGACTAAATGTAACTTTTTAAATACTTTATCACTTCATGCGAATATTTGGTTTACACAGTTAATTATCTAGCACACATTTCACATTTGAATGTGAAGCAGCGCGGATGATACATACTGTACAATTAGTGGCTCTAGTAAATGGAAAAGCCATTAGCTTTGTGCATTAATGTACGACCACTATCCTGTTCAATAGGCTAAAATTAACTTTTAATGAAACGTGATATGTATTTAGAGTTTCCTGCATAAATTCTCTAGATATTGCCGATTTCGTAAGAGATATTTAAGCTAGAATAAGCATATTATTATTATTCGCTTACTGTATATCGGTATCACTACTCTTATATCGGGAAGATAAAGGGACTCACCTATAAAGAAAAAAAAGTAAAATCACTCCTGTAATTCCCGAAGAGGTAGGCAGAGGAATGTAGAAGGCCCCCACGTATCACCAGTTGCTTTTTAAGTCCCACGATGGAATAGGTGGTGAGCCTATTGCCATATACCGGGCAAATATCCAGACTCCGAGCCACTACTAGAAAATTTAAATTAGAAAATGTAGTACTGCCCCACCCGGGAATCGAACCCAGGACCTCCCGTTCGGCAGTCGCACTTGCAACCAACACCACCAACCAGGCAGTCAATACTCAGGCTGGCTTTTTGAATAAAGAAAACATAAAATGTTTCAAGTCCGTGACATAACAGATATAGCTGAACTATTAAGTCGGAACATTGCTTAAATCTTTCCCTTGCATGTTATCGTATGACAAACTTGTAGCTAAACTCATTTACTACCGGTAGCGCGGTTAGTAATACGTGTATCTATCATTATCATTATCAACAACTTTCCGCTCCATTGTTAGACGTGGATTTTCTGTCGGTATGAGAAGGGTTGAGGCCACGCTCCGTAGCACCGGTAGAGTGTCGGTTGATAAACATTTATTACATTCTCCGTGTCGGGGCTGAGTAAGAAGGCATTCCCCGACCACGTGCCCGTGTCATACAGGGTGTCGTAAATAGTGTTTAAACTCGACGCGTGCGGAACGCGGCATGATGCGGTGTGCTTAAGCCTTAAGCACAGCTAAATGACCTGCCCGCCTATGGTCAGTTGCGTGGGCGGTACAAGAAGCTGTGCTCCGCATGTTACATGTTATTTGTATGATTAAGCGCAAAATTAAAAAGTAATTAACTTGATAACCAATGCCAACGTTAGTACACATGACTTTTGAGTTTACAAACACACGAGAACAAACATTTTTAATCGTCACTTACACTTATCACATTCAATGATTAATATCAGTAGGACCATGGTTTTCTATCTAAGAAAATATATAAAGAAAACGTCTTCGTATCTTCGTATCTTCGTAACGTGTATCAAAGAACGCCGACATTTCACAATATTAGTCGAGAAGCTTCGACGTTTAAATTCTTGACGCGATAGTTAAACGGTGATCTCGAAACAATGGAACATTTCGATATTAGAACACGTGCTTCTCGATTCTGTTCGTCCGTTTAAACCAATCGAATTAAAAGTTTAAACCCGCTTTGTTGTTTATGAACCAAATGTTTATTGAACGACGTGCATCTTATGGGAGTGATGTATGAAGAGTCATGTCAGGGCTGTAAGGACAGAAATGTTTAGCACTCGGTGCCTCCTGCCTACCCCGGTAGGGACCTTTGTGACTATATAATACAAATAACTTCTAGAGCGACATTTGTCAATGTTATGATCATTCCGCCTGATTGACGGCGAATCCAGTATTTTAATACTATTACTGTAATTTTATTTTGGTAATGAAATAAACCAGTTTAGCAGTATTGCTGAAACAGTACAGGAGGATAGTTTAGTATACCGGACCCGGAACCTCGTATAAACGTTTTACTGTGGGTACGTTCCTGAACTGCCATCGAAAAGGTAACGTATTGTTTATGGGCAATTGGAGGGTAGTTGTCGAGGAATGATTTTGTCGTATATTCAAAGTATAATAGCACATTTTGTGATAATATATTTAAGTTTTAGTGAAATGTTAAATTTTTTTATACTTTACTTTTTAAACTCCTCTGCCCACCTCACCGGGGATTACAAGCGTGAATTACGTTTATTTTTATTTTTCAAATTTTTGTTGTCCCTATCATCCTTTCATTCCTACTGTGAACTGGCGGATTCAGTTGGAACATCTGCAGAGTCCATTGAGTGCAAGTGATGCTGTCACTGTTCCATTTTGTACGTTTTCGTTTTTTACGTAAACATCAATATATTTTTGAGATGTAACATTTATTTATCTTTAATATTTTAAGATTAATAGAAATTGGTACTGGTTGTTAAGTGAATGTCGTTTCAGGTAATAAACGCACAAATCAAAAATAAAATATTCTTATTCTATTTTCGTTTGGATTGTATGTTGTGTCACAATTTTGTGATACGTATCGGTCGTCTGTTCGATCGAAACTCTGTCAACGACTTATTATTTTTGTACATGAAGAAGTGTGCATGTTCGTATGTATATACGTGTGTGTGTGAGTTCGTGTGTGTACATGTGTTTGTCTGAATCCGGTCTGAAGATAAGCCATTGCTCATCACACAAATATAATCGTAAACTCGGGAGTAGTAGCGGCGTGTCCAATGATGGCCCCCATTCGGTACAATTGGTGGAAAATATCTCAGAAGTCGAATCACTTCGAATTTTATTGTAGCCCATCAATCTATGTACTCAATTCATTGATGCTGTTTATGATATTACATCATTGTGGCCTTTAACCAACGATTCGATGGATTTGCTAATATATTGGTAATTTGATTTTAATTAAATATCATTTGCATCTACTTGTGACCCCCATGACTTAGTGCTTTCGAAGTATCACGAGGGTTTAAAGTTACTAAATAGATAAAGTGACTAAGTAAATAAAACGTGCTGGATCATCGTTGACCATCGTGGGCTACGTATCCACCAAATGAAATTTTTCTTAACCTAGTTCGCCATAGAAAAAGTGCTAGAAAGAAGATGGAAACCTTTGAAGTCTTGGAAGGGTTTTCGACCGTCTGTGAACTTTGCATGGTTCAAATGGTGAAACTAAATTCTATTTGCCGATTTACATTAATCACGTCGCGTCTGTTTTTCAAACTTGGAGAAGTGCTCAATTTTGTAGATGAAGAAATTCTAAGACATCTATCTGTCAGTGTTGTAGCGTTCCAACGTAGGTATGTAAGTAACGTTGGATTTTTTTTTTCTTTTTAGTTCATCCATGATTAAATTCAGATCTTTTGATTTGAAATTGTGTACAACGGTGAAGATTTAGAAGCTAGTACAGCTAATCTCTATAACGAATTATGAAGTTCACCTCTATACATATATATGTCTGTGATGTTCAGTGACCCGCGCACGGCACATGGCAGCCAACTTAAGGCGCCCAATGCCGTATTATTTTTCTTCCCGCGAGGATGTCCGGATGATGTTTTTATTATAAAGACGTGTTGGGTGAGAGCGGGAATATTTACCATGATAATGGAATGCGTGCAGAAAAAAATAGGACAAACAAAAATGTATGAGAAAGAGGACGTCTACATCTGGTCGTAATCCGTTGTAGGTCCCACTGTTGGGACATGGGTAGCTATGGTGTTTTTGTATTTACGTATGATGATAATACTTTTAGATAACGAGGCACATTATTTATGTTGATATTTATCAAGATATTTTTTTTACATTTTTCTTGTTCGCGATTTCATTGTCGCAACTGTTTACAGAGTTACACATTATATAAAACATTTTCATATCGTATGCACTGTGCGAGAAGCCCGCCGATCGATCTACACAATAGTGGTGTATTATTTGTTGAAGTCACTTGACATTGCATGTTATTACTCTCATCGAGTATATTCATATACCTACTATAATCTATACATGGTTAATACTGAACTGCCGCGAACCGTGAGTTGAAATGTTCAATCAAATAAGACCAGTATTTTAACAATACATACATATGTATTTTTATGTACGTTTATTTACAAGGGAATTTTGAACGTAGAGTAGCTACATATGGATATGTTACTAAGATACCTGCGAGTAACTATTTGTAATATACTGCGAGTAACGTTTGACAATTAAATTGTTATATTTTTACTCGCTGCCTGTTCTGGATAATTAAGTATTTTTGCCGCGTTATGTCCGTAAATGCGCGCGTTTTCGACGTCAACTTATATCGCTCGCAATAAAAGCGTGTCCCGCGGCCGGTGTGTAAACTGCAAGTATTTATTGCGTTTTGACTACTCCCCGTCGCCCCGGCGCACGGCGGGGCGCCGCTTAACTCCAACAGGTGACGTTATCGTTAATCCAAACTGTTATGTTCGGACGTATTTTTAGAAATCAGCTGACGGCACTTGCACAGTGAATTTACCTGTTTTGTATTGTCAGTGAAATAATAATAGCCGTAAAACATTATTGCAATGTGACATACTTCACGGGCAATTATACAGGATTATGAAGAATTCTAAGGTGTGTAGATGCGTTAAATCTGTCGATTTTGACTAGATCAGTCTAGTTGATAATGCCTCGTACCGACAGGAGATTCATGTTTAACAGTTGGACGATAAAAAGGTTGATGATGTATGGTAATATTGTTTCAATATTATCACCGGCATCATCAAGGCTCAAGTGTCTTTTGAATGAAAAACGCTGCGCTGATCCTTTGTCGCTTAATATATGGCTTGATACTCACATAGCACTTGATCTGGTCTAATATTTGACCGTGCACAGCGTCACTGCATAAAACTTGCGATAATTTCATACACACAGCAGTTGTGACGCCGTGCGAACGTGCCGCGTGTACTCGAACGTTTGTTTGCTGAGCCGACATGCAAAAGTGCTAAATACAAAGTAGCCCCGGTGGCGTTCTCGCAGGCGCCTTGTCAGGTACTTTAGAATTGTTAAAACTATGTAGATAGATTTACCATGCCTTTGAAAATTTAGGGTTAAAAAACGGTTTATTCGATAAACGTGTACGAATCTTTGTTTGTAATTTGACTGCCTCGTTAGTCGGGTGGTTGCGTGACTGCCGATAGCGAGGTAGCGGGTTCGATTTCTGGGTCGGGTTGGGTGCTATTGGATTTTTCTAACTTCCATTTTCTAGTTGACTGCCTCGTTGGTCGTGTTGGTTGCAAGTGCGACTGCCGAACGGGAGATCCTGGATTCGATTCCCGGTTCGGACACTACAAAATTTTCTAATTTAAATTTTCTAGTAGTGGCTTGGAGTGTGGATATGTGCCCGGTATATGGCAATAGACTCACCACCTATTCCATCGTGGGACTTAAAAAGTAACTGGTGAAACGTGGGAATTTTCTACATTCCTCTGTCTACTTCTTCGAGGATTACAGGCGTGATGTTACTTTTTTATTTTCTAGTTGTAATTTTTAGTAGTGGCTCGGTGTTTCGATTTGTGTCCGGTGCCGTACGTAGGCTCACCGCCTATTCCATGATGGGACGTAAAAGTAACTGGTGAAAGGTTACAGTGTACGACACTCGTCTGCCTACCTCTTGGAGGATAACAGGCGGGATGTTTCTTTTATAAAAGTATTTATATCAATAAAACAAAATGACTACTAGCGATCGTACATTTTTTTTTGGTGCAATTTAACTTTATCAATGTTGATGTTTTTCAATAAAATGAACAGTGTTCGAGCGGCGATTGCTCGGTATCCATTGTTCGCTTGTTCGATTTCAAAACGGGACAGTCCCGGCTGCGGCACGTACCGTGGTCAACCTGTATGCGGTTAGTTGTGCATACATTTGCGTGATCTAAATAAATGAATTTACCGCTCGTTGTCGCGCTGTTGTCTCGTGCGGCTTTTAAATTGTACCATTTAGATGCGAGCTTTGCTTAATATTCGGCGATGTTGCTTATTTGTCAAGAATAAAAGTACGGCCATGCGGTGAAAAATCACATTTTGTGCGGCAATTAACCGAAAGTCTTACACATTTTGCCCGTTTTGATCTTCAGCATGTTTAATGTTGTCATGGCGCTCTGGTCGAGCCCGCCTTCAAACCTATTATGAAGACCTTTAAAGTTATCAAGTTACTTCAATAATAACACTTTTATAATATAATCGTTTTGCATAATTGGAATTGATACGATGTACATATAATATGTATATGTATGTTTTGTTTGATTGACTGATTTATCAAGTCGGGGTTTCAACTATAGAAGCTGGAATAGTGACATCGTTTTTTTTGTTTACCGGGGGGAAAACCTTCAATGGGTACCAGGTACCCTGGGAGAGATACCGCGTTATGTGAGACTTTAACCTCACTAAAACCCCCTCGGTGGCCTTCTTCGGCGCTAATAGGAGGTCTCCGGGATCTCCGACGGAACGCACCGGTACCCTCCTAGCACGACGCACCTACGGGCCCGACACTCGGAAGAGGCCTGATGCCTTATCCCATGCCTTCCGATTCTCACGACGGTATGCGGCCACACGTACCGTCGTCCTTCCCGGAATCGCTGACTGAGCGGTTCGAGCTCCCAATCTAGCCGCTCGCAACCCCGAAAGCCTTCTTATAGTCGTCTTTTACGCTAGGCAGGATATACATATGTACCGCAACTCTTATTCTGGTATCAACCTACAGAGACAGAATCGTGACATCTGGACAGCGGATTCCTTCTATAACAAAAACTAGCACAATAGGAGTATTTACAAAACTTTTATTCTTAATGCAATAAAATGTGTGTGAAAGTTTATATAAATTTGATCAGATTTGAGATTAAATATGTTCAAGATTGTATTTATGGTTTCGGTTAACTTTACTGCGTTCTTTTTTTAATAAATACTCCAATTCTGAGAGCGTAAAATGGAAAATTAAAATATGTATGAAAACTCGTATCTTTTTAAAGAGGAGGACGGCACGCGAGGTAACATTTATGACGTAGACAACTATATAATTCTGAAATCCCGCGGGATACCGGGATAATATACACGATACTAGTTACGTTAGTCTTCGTGTTTGAGAGGCCGTTACTTTTACATTTAACTTGTGGTTTGGTTCAGCGATAGAATGCTCGCATGTCACGCGCTTTGTCCGAATTCGATTTGCCGTCAAGCAATGGTGGTGGATTCGTTTTGACAATGATCGATATTACATATTTTATATACCAGGTGATTAGTATACAGGAACGTTATGCTTATGTTATATTATAACTTGTACTCTGACTACTCTGTACGACTACCTGACTCTTCTGTATGACTGCCTGTCTATTCTGTTCTTTATATACACAAAGCGTAAGCTTAGTCTTTAATCATCAATACGAATGTACATTATTTACGTATGATTTCTATAAGGTAACAGTTTATTTATTGCTACAATCATTTATTGCGTAAGCCGACGAAGCCGAGTTTGTGTCGTGGAGTTTTTTTTTTTTTTCAAACATTCCAGAACGTTCTGGGGGTATTTGCTAATGTCCTCGAACATTAAGCCCGAGATTATCCCGTTCGACGCACACCAGGTGGGGATTACCCGGTAATAGCTGAGAATGAGTGGGAACAACTTTGCTTTGACTTTGTTAACTCTTTTTATTCCGACTCGTATTCAAGTCCCCAACAAATTCGTTACCAAATTGTAACAAAGGTAACATCCCGCCTGTTATCTCCGAAGTGGCATCCAGAGGAGTGTAGTGCACTTCCACCTTTCACCAGTTGCGTCTACGTGGAATAGGGGATGAAACTGTTGCCATATACCGGGAACAATTCCAAGACTTCGAGCCACTACCAAAATCGTTACTAGAAATTCGAACCCTGAACTTCCCGATCAGCAGTTTCGCATGCAACTACTAGACCAAAGAGGCGGACTTTTAAAAATTGAACAAATAATAACATCATCATCAAACTTTTCATCATCCCACTGCTGGATATTGTTCTCCTCACAGAGGGTTAAGGCCGCAATCTTTTACTCTGGCCAAGTGCGCGTTGTCAGACTTCGCACGCCTTAGAAAACATTTTAGAGAACTCTAAGGTAAGATTTTTCTCGGGATGTTTTCCTTCACCGTTAAAGCAAGTGATATATTAATCTTTAAAATATTTTCCGTATTGTTAATTCATTCATCTTTTGACTTGTGTACTCCTAATTATAATTTCCAATTAAGTCATTAAATTAAATGTACGTTTATGGTTATATGAATATTTCGTTTTGGAATGTAAACATTCTTTTAATTAGTTACTACTAAATACTGTGGTTTTATCAACTTTGTTACAATTATATGTTTGTATTTACGAGTAATTAAAGGTGTCGTTAAATTTGGACTTTCCACACTATTTCATATCCGTTAATTTCAATATCCTTACTCGTTCTGTGACCATGTAATACGTAGGTACCTGTCGGTCGGCGGTTCAAGGATTGATAGTGCCAGTATTTTCAACAGTGATTGATTTATCGCAAAACCAATCGGTTTTGTTGTGTGTCGGTGTGTTATAACACATAAATGGGCCACGTAACACACAAACTGCTCTTTTGTATCGCGCATCGCCAATGCTACGGGCAATCCGATTTTGTTACGGCGCGATGGGCTTCGGAAATATACATAGATACATATATATTCAGATATACACAACTATATATGCTGTATTTTGCCGATTGTACGTATGGTGAATTCCATTTTGCTTACTGTTCATTTGTTTGTGAGTAAAAACTTACTTGTCCTTAGCGTAAGGAATTTAATATTTTATTTCAGTGTAAATAATAGTTACATTATTCTATTCATATGATATTAGATCGTTATTTGGACATTTCAAACGTGGCACAGAACGTCTTAAATCAATGAAACGTGAATTAATTTGTCAATTAATCTATATATCATATAACAGAAGAAATTGATTGACTGATCGCTCAATGCACAGCCAAAACCCCTGGGCGTAGAAGTAGGAGGTTTGGCACAAATGTTTTATATGAATTGAGTGAATCCTAAGAGAGAAATTCCAGTCTTAGGAGGACCAAATAAAGATTGAAAGTTCATGTTAAATTTTCTCGGTTTGTAAGTTACACACCTGAAATTTAGATTTACGCTTTTAGTATGCATTAAGAAGTAATAATTGTAACTTACTGTAGTCTCATGTATTACTCTGGTGAAACGTGGGAATGTTCTACATTCCTCTGCCTACCTCTTCGGGGATTACAGGCGTGAAGTTACTTTTGTGTACTTACTGTTATATTATCGACTATATTAATTAGGTATATACTATGTATTATATTATCGATATTGACTGACATTCGAGCAATGCCGCGGGCAAAAGCTCTACGCTTATATTCGAAATATTAAACATAAAAATAATTGTAACAGTACCCAAGCAAATAAAAATTTAAAAATGTAACTTCCTTATTCACTCTCATTATACACATAATTACAACATTTCAGCAAACAGAATACACTAATGACAATATTCATGCGACGTACGTAACATGTAACTGTCCACGTAGAAAATAAGCTCAAAGCACGAGGAAATCCCCTTGGCACTTATTCCGGTAGGCGAATGAAGACAGCGCGGTGCAGTCGTACTTATCTAGACCGGTGGCGACACCCGGGCGTGCGGCGGCATGCGACCGTTACGAGTATCAGGTGCGAGGAGAGGTGGCCGTTAGCGAAATGTAACTAGCGCTGTGTGTCCCATGCTACTCAGTCCAGATGGCTCCGCTTAAACGTATCATAGAAAATATAACCCCTCTACACGTCTGCTAGTCTTGTATTGTTTCATTTCAAATTTTATTCAACGATTTCGAGTGTTACAGTGATTCAACTATTTCAATTGTTACAGTTATTCAACTATTTCGATAGTTACATGACAGTTATTCAGATACATGTTACCTTAGGTTCGTTCGCAATTATATGGAATCTTGTGGAATCTTCTAGAACAAACTTCCTGTTCATATTTTTTATATAATAAGGTTTTTTAATTCAATTTCAATATCCTTACTCTATATAAACTATAATATTGATATACCTATACCAAAGCCCGTTAAATAATACATGTTTTATGGAATAATTTAAACATTAATGTTACAAAATAAATGTATATATAAAGAAGAAAATATTTGTCATTGGTTTGTGTTACCGCAGCGTCCGTAACACCGCGGTTACATAATAAAGGTAGTGAGCGGCGCAGGTGCATCAAAAGGGAGGCGCAATTTATGAAATGCAACGACTGTAATTTGGGAAATGCATTCTTAACTCAAGTCTCTGTCCTACTAAATTTAAATCTAACTTGGTTTACTTCGTGTACATATAATGTTGTTCTTGTAAATTTTGTATGTATGTATTTTAATAACGCAACACGTTATTAAATATCCCGGATGTTCCCGGAATATCTAAAAAAGAAAGAGATGATCCTGTGATATATGTATATGACATATATTTGCAGTAATTGTAAGGAATAATTTTATAGTATTTCTATTACTTCTATTAAAATAACGTTTCTGTCACTAGTGAATTTTGACGTTTTCTTTTTGACTGTGAGCAAAAAAAACAAAATAGTAACCAGAGATGCTACTGCTGCGTATTCATTATATTATTATGATATAATCTTACTTATAAACTTACCGTACATAATATTGATTTTACATAATATTGACTTTACATATTATTGATTTTACATAACATTGATTTAACATAATATTGATTTTACATAATACTGATTTTACATTATATTGATTTTACATAATATTGATTTTGATGATAATTAATCGGGAAGAAGTAATCGTAAGGATAAATAATCATTGTTACATTTTAATTGTGTTATATTTTCGTTCGTACTAGGTGATATAAGGTTCAGAAATATAAATTTTCATATGCATATTTCAACATATGTGTATTTGAGAAAAATGTAGCATCAGAAGTGGGATACATCTAAGAAACGCGTATAAAATACAAATATTATAATGTGAGATCATTTAGATTGTAATATGAAGAACTCTACTCAAGTTTATTCAGTGCTTCAAGCGTTGATTTTTCCATCGATCAAGCCAATTAACGTGGCAAGTAACGAAAACGTGGGGATGTACGTATGTATGTGAGTGCCGTTGTTTATGCCTTATATAAAAATGACGGCGTGAGCCATATTAGTCACTGTAGTGAGAACTAGGTACACATTTTGTTTTGAATTGATATATTTAAAGTGGTTCGATTTTAATGCCTCCTTAATTAAATCATGTCGGGTTTAATGTACTTGTAATGTATTTAATTGACGTATTATAATGTAAATATATTGAAATGAACCACTTAATATATGTACTCGTACATTGAAATAAACAGTTCACAATTTATCTCGTATTAAAATCACAATTTATTTCGTATTCAATTCACAATTTATTTTGCTTAATTATTATTATTCAGTTCACGGGTGCATTTAGCTTCAAGAATCTCCTATGTTTCAGTGAATTACTTTGAATATTTTGCTTTATCACGCTATACGTAGAAAAATATTGTTAAGCCAAAACAAAAAAATATGACGTCCTCCGTTACTTATTCACGTGTGGCCACTATGTGAAATGAGCAGATACAAAATATATGACGTCGCCGCGACGTCATCATAATGAAAAAATGTTGACACGCTTGATATGAAATTTAGTATTAGTAATTTAGTCTCCGAAACCGGCGTACATGTATGAAGAGAGCGATGAATGTAGAAGCGCGGCAGATTTGGAATTGTAGAGATATCTATTACGGCGAACCCGTAAACAACTTGTCCAGAAAATACAAGAATAATATGTTATAGTTTTGCTGTGCATTTCCATTAAAATGTTATATAGGTAGGCAATAGGCTCACCACCTATTCCATAGTGGACTTATACGTAACTGGTGAAACGTGGAAGTGTTCTACATTCCTCTGCATACCTCTTCTGGGATGACAGGCGTGATGTTACGTTCTACCCGAATTCCAATGTGGCTATGTACCAACATTTAATTTTATAACTGGAAGACTTGCAGTAAATAAAATTGCGAAACCGAAGACCAACCGGTCCTGCGGCACACTAGTGACACCCTCTAGTAAACCATAAATAAAATAAATTATGACCATAGTTGGTTAAAAAATAAACAGATATAAACCGCTTATTGCCATCATTAAAAATGGCAAAGTTTGCATTTAATGCTAAAACATCATTAACACTTTACGCAGTTACGCCGCGCAAAACATAGAGTAAATATGAATTTCTCTAACGGACTTTAGAAGTAGCGAAAACCGGAAAAAAATCTGTAAAAATTGCTCAAAAAAAATCCTGTCAGTAATTTAAGTGAGTCGTAGCGAAGTCCGCGTTTTTATTTATTTAGATTCAAGTATCGCTTTCGGGATTCCGTTTGGCTGTAAAAGAAGTTTCAGCGAGAGCGCGTTACTTTTTTACGTTTACGAGCGCGATGCGTAAAAACTACGTTGCGAATTTTTACAGCGCGCCGTGTTCCGACTGTTCGAGTGCCGTAACACGCCGTAGGTGTGTTGGCTGAACGTGACTCCCGCTTAGGGGATTTTGATGAATAACCTTAATTTTGATGTAGCAATCTCTTTATGCTCGTACGGTACAGGAGAAACTCGTCTTGTCATAGGTTTAATTATTTTTTGTGTTGACGACTGTTGTGTTTGTTAATTTGTACCCAATAAAGGAATTAATTTTTGCTTCGATATGTAGGTATGTGTGTTTGATAAAAATGAACAGTTGCATAGAATGGTGATAGATTTCATTAAAGAAACCGATTCGGCCTCAAAACAATAACTATTCTGTCCAACAATAGTCATTACCCGAGCTGAGTACCCACTTGCAGCTATAATTCGAATCAATCCAATACTTATTTCACAATACAATAATACAATAGCCTCGTTGGTCGTGTTTGTTGCGAGTGCGACTGCCGATCGGGAGGTCCCGGGTTCGATTCCCGGGTCGAACACTA
>DWFO01002289.1:0-14014 GCA_018246595.1 Mimoniades nurscia nurscia | reverse complement strand
ATTCTTACACACCTGTCGTGCTTCGTCCACATTCATCACTCTCTTCATACATGCACGCCGATTTCGGAGACTTCTAACGTCACCATCACTTAAACCCTTATTTATTCGGTCTAGATAGGTGAGTCTTGGTCTCCCTCGGCATCTGCGTCAATCGACATTTGCATTGTATGTACATCTAAAATCTTAATTGATTACTGAATGTGTTTATTCTGTATGCATAGCATAATTTTCGTCATCATCAAATGTCATCATCGTGTATTTTATCTGCGACATATGGATTATCCGCTAAGAATGAGAAAGCTTTTAAAATATTAATATACCAATATAAAATTAGGTAACCCTTATAAAAGTAGGCTTACCCTCAAATTGTGTACGCTTTGCTGATTCAATTATTGGATACAGACCCTTAAGCAGCTTGCGACTCGAGTTAATCGACTTTGAGTCAAATCGATAAATCATGATTTAATATCAACTGATGATTTATTTTGAGAGCGATAAAGATGAATTGTCTTAGCGACTGTCAATTTGAAGATTAAATTAATCGAACTTTTATTTTAATGGTGGCGTTTACCATGCCTCATGGTGGGGTTTTTGAAATCCATTTTCCTTAAAAAAAATTGTTATAGAAATGGTTATTATAGGAAGTTTCTCAGATAACTGTCTCCAATGTTATTGTCCAATGTCTCCAATATTTAAAAATACATGATGTTTGAATTTTAATGAGCAAGCATATTACAGAAAACATCAGCCTGTGTAAGTCCACTGGACATACCGTCCCCTGAGTGGTTAATATCCATAATCCCTACGACGAGCATGCGGTATGGGGATCGCGGAGGACGGCTGCTCGCACCGCCCGCGCTGCAGCCTGTACGTGCTTAGGGCGTTCCATACCGCGATTTGTCAGCGCCGGGACAGCGTGACCTCCGGGGATTTAAACAATATAAGCATCAAAATTAAAATTTATTCATTATTATCATCATCATGCATAAGTTCTCTGCTGGAGTTAATTCTCTCCTAATAAGTGTCACCACGGTTTGTCTTCCGCTGTTCCGCTTGTCTAGTCCATATTCAATTTATTCTTTCAATCTATCGCAGACCGTCATCCCGCCTGGGCGGGGCGCGTCTCATTCCTTTGCAAACAGCTATCTTCTTTTACCAGACCTCGTTTATGCCAACAGTACTCATTACTTCATTAGATACGACCAGAATACTGTACGTTTTACGTAAATGTAAAATTATGTCAAATTCCTGCAGCGCGACAGAATTGGTGAGGTGGGTCAATAAGATTTTTATGTGACCACTAAAATCATATAAAAATACATGTTTTAGGTTGTCGTAAATTTTTACGGTGCGTTCCTAAAACATGCTTTATATTAGCACTTAAACCTGTCCCGCTATGCAGGAATATTTTAAGGATATACATATTATGTACGCAGTATTATCTTATACAATATTCCTGATTGCAAAGTCCCAGAGCAATGTACTATTTATAATTTAAATTTTTCGGCTAAACGTATTAAACTTCTTCACAAAATTTTGTGCGTTCTATTTATAACCTAGCGTTTTGAAGTTCTGGAGCTCACTTCGAGTACACCGGCTTAATGCCTGGCGCGCACTTTTAAAAAAAAAATTAGGTTTTAAGGCTAAATATCACTTAAAGAAAAAAAATCGATAAAACTTGCACAAATTAGAGGTCATTCAAAGATCTTCAAGACGTGTAAACTCTTTTGACACACAGTCACTTTTTTGGTTCTAAGTCTAGACCGGTTTCTACGAGTAACAGTGGAACAATAAAAATGTTGATAATTTTTATTTATTTTATATCATTAAAAAATTATTTATATTACAACATAATGAATGAGGGTCCTACATAAAACTAAATTTGAACGACTTCTGGTGATTGTTAAGACAGGAGGTGCGTCTTTTTTCTAGGATTTCACCTTCTATGATTTGAAATACGACATCAGTAATTGGGAAATAAATAATAATGGTAATTAATTGTTGAGCAAAACGTATGTTCCGATGGTCCGGGTACCTAAAAATAATGGCAAATGAAAAAAATGGCAAAACAGATATATAGTGCGAATGTGAAAGATGATGGTGATGATTATGAGGAAGTCAGAAGTAAAAGAGTCACATTAGATCTGTATGGTTAGAGGTATTTGGTGTTCAGTGTTCATTGTCTGTCCGCAAGGGGAAATGACGTGAAAATATAAGACCAACTGTTATTAATTAGACAAGCTGGTGGTATCTTTCTGTAAATAAATCAATGCTTACAAATAGTTCGCAAACAAACTACATTCCCTTAGGATTACATTGCGCAAAAATTTATTTGTTCAACGAACCAACAAAGGCCGTTTAAAACAGAGCCATGAAAACAAAATACAATTTGTTAGCTGGAGTGTATACAGCGTTCGGTGTTTTGGGCCGCAAATCAGATTACGGACGCCCAATTTTATTTTATCCACGGTATCTACAGAGCGGAGAGTTCGCACCTCCGCACCTCCGTCTCGGCACGCTAGACGTTCCGGCGCAACTGCTATTTGTTCCCGCGAAGTTTCAACGAGTTCCAAAAGCTTCAAGGAATCATTTTGACGTGTTATCTCGCAACTTGCTACGTTCATTTCGACAACAACGTTTACCTTGGAAGACGCGCGGAATAATTTCAGACGCTTTATATTATTTCCCAAGTTTCAAACAGGCAGCCGCTGCGTTTTATGTGTAAAGTGTTTTCGGCTTTCGCGATTTGTTCTTCCTTTGTTACTTTTGATTGTTATACTGATAATTTTTGGCTTGTTTATGATGCTCTGGTATCTGCTAATTGATATAGATCTGTCAAATTATCCGTACATATGCTTGTTGCATAAACACAAACTAGTAGAATATTATTCTAAAAAAATAATTTGACTTATTTTTGTGTTGTATTATTTATTATCATTAAGCTCTCCTCTGTCTATCTTTTCGGGGATAACAACCGTGCTGTTTCTTATTATGTATTATTTTCTAATAGCTGCTTGTAAATTTGGTTTTCGAGGCATAGCTTCGTTGCATCCAGAATACTGTGATAGCATTTTTATTAATATCATAAGTTCGGTTCATTGATTGCGATCGATTCAAAATTAACCCAATATATAAATTTGAATGAAATTATTCAATTGACACATTATCCCCTTTTTCTGAGTTTTCTGGATGTGACTTTGCAACATAAGGTATTTCGTAAAATTCAAATCGAGTAATAAAAACTACTTTACTCTTGCATCTTCTCTCTCGCCCTCAAAGAACAAAAGTGTTAAATTCTCCGCAATTTCAATAACCTAACCACAAGGTAAGCTGAAACGAAGTAGGCGGCAGTTTTAATTAAATCAACTTTTCAAATCCGTCGAGAGTATTTTTCAATCTCAACCCGCGTATTGCTAGCGGACTTAGACATACCGGGGTTGTATAATCCCGCATGCATAAGGCGGGCGGCTCAGAATGTTCAACTAACAGGTGAAACCGCTTTTAAGTATTATTAATGTTCGGGAATACATCCATGTCTAGGGAGACACAACATTAATACCAGTTACGCCGCCGCTCACGGGCGCTTCGAAGCCGGATTAATCTTGATTTATTTAATTTAAACTTTGTTGAGTTCAATGAAGAGTTTTGTCTGTGAATGAACCGTTGTAGTGGTCAGTGAACTGCGACAAAGTACGTGAGCTCTTTATACGATAATTATATATCATCTGTTAGGACTAATTAGGTTTTTTTTTCGACCATTATATTGTTCCAATGTTGGAACACGGGTCGTCTCTCGACCAAGAGGGTAAGGACCATACTCTGCATTTATTGTAACTGTAAGGTGTGCAGGTTTCCTTACGATGTTTTCGTTCACCGTCATAGCGATATATTTAACGTTAAAACGTACATTTTGTAAAGAGTCAGGATTTGAATCCGAGCCTCCGGAGTGAGAAGCTGAATTTCAAGCCACTAGGCTATTATTGCTTTAGATTTCAATATCATTAAACGATTATATTTTAAGGCTATGCACACTAGTTGAAACCTGTTTTCTAAATATACAGATCATAAGAGAAAGTACGGATTTTAATATTAAAATTAACAATTTAGAGTACCATCTATCGGCAAAAATAAATCGTTTTATCTACTGATAGAATTAGGGCTTCAGTTAAATTTGTTTCTATGTCACTGCACTTGCTTTCCAGTTTATTCCCAGTTGAAGCAAAGTCAATATATTAATAACGCTATATTATAGTTTTCCTAAGGATAGTGTAAGTTTACAAATTTTTAATTAGGAACAAATTGATCTGTTATATAAAGGAAGAAGGTTAAATGTTCTTATTTAACCAGCTATAGTAATGGTTTCCTTCGGGGATTACAGGCTTGATTTTACGTACTTCAAACATAGGCTCATATTCTCATAGTCTCATATAATTACATGGAAGTTTATAATAAAAACTAAATTCTAGCAAAAATGTCTATAAGTTTCAAAGATTAAATTGACATCGTAAAGAATGCGTCAAACTGTAATACGTTATACAGAGACCTAACCGCAGGATTGGAACAAAATGTAATTTATCTAAGTCGAACAGTTAATCCCTCTTTCACCCTTGCCAATGCCGAATGGACTCGATCCGCGGCCCCCAGTTTATCTCGACGTCACCCAGCGCGGAAAGTAATGGGGCATTAAAAAACATACGGTTAACAACTTATTGATTTTCAAACCGAATCAAAGCATCGTTCGACTTCGAATTCTGTTGCATCAGCGTAACATGTTCTGAAAATATCTAGTGACATTTTATTTACCTTTCATCCGCGTCACTATAATAGCGTCCACTCTCTCATTAGAAGTGTGGCTATTCACAATAATGTTTTTACCATACGTATGTGTAAAAGCAATTTTGTGAGTGACATAGATTTTTCTCACTTTATAAATTGGATGTTTTTTTAGGTAATTCTTTAGCGTCATTCTAGAACCTTCCATTTCTTTGTTGATAGAACTGTACTTGTTAACAATAATTTTAGAAACGTAGATATAGTAGCCAATTTGTGTGTATGTATGTATGTGAGTGTGTATTAAATAAATAACGTTAGATAAATAAGGGTAGGTACCGTTCGCAATGTAAACAGCTCATCAGCCAATACAAACAAGGTGCGCCTTCCGTTATTTTTCGAGACATCGACGAACTTTGAATTCGGAACATTTTAAGTAGTACCTAATAAAATTTTATGCAAATTACTTTTTTTTTTTTTTGTAAAATGTTCCCTGACATTTTCATGCCAAGGAATTATGTGAAGTTTTCTTACTTACAATAATAATAACAGTACGTTTTATGCATAAACAAACAATTTCTTTATCGTTATTAATAAAAAGTGTTAATTTCTTTGCTAATTGAAGTTTACTTTTATAAATAAATGTTTTTAAATTAAGTTACCCAACAATATTTAAATATTTAATATAATATAATAAGAGTTATGTTATAGTTACTAAGCGATGAAGCGAATCTGAGCAGAATTATCGACAAAAGTATATCTATCTAAAACCCTAAAAACAGCCCTTTTCTTTTACCTATATAAACGTTTTCTAAATAAAATTTAGAGTCAATTTGAACTTTATTGACATTCAATAAAGTTCTTATTAAATTATAATCACTCACTGTTGTCTAAGAAATGTAATAATAATAATCTGTATAATATAAAACAACGTCGGGTTTGGTACAACACTTATAAATCGCGATCTGCTGGACCGATTGTCATGGTTTTTGATTCGTTGGATTTGTCTCCGCCCCGAATAGCAGAATACGTCTTAAAAACAATGAAAAATTGAGGAATATATAATTATGAAAGATGAATCATTTGTTGTCCATCCTGTCAAATACTGTAAGTAATGATTGACATTTATGCATGCGTTCAGAAATATATTTTCTGTAAATTAAAATTTCAGTTTCCGAAAAAAATTCTTAAATTTATTCTATAGGTTAACGAAAGCGTAACTGTATAAATAATTACAAACGTTAAAAAGTGCAGTATCCAAAGTAGTAGCCTATGGATCTAAACTATAGTCTTTGTCTCGAAAGTTCAATTACTGTTATATTATACTTTAGAGCGAGAGGGAGAGGGAGGGGGAGAGGGAGAAAAAAACTTGAATAGGCGGTACGGAGTTCGCCGGGCCAGCTATTTATATATAAAAACTTGTTTCATTTGTGTTTGTTTCATTTTACTTTGTTCACGGATGAAATGATTTTTTTTACTAGCGACATCTAGCTGTACAATTATAAGTACGAACATATAACATCAATAGATTCGTTATGTACCAATAGATGGCGTTATTTGTACTACATAAGATTTCACCATTTAATTATCTGATGTGAATGCTATACTCATTTTGGTAAAAAAAATCTGTTTAGATCTTGTGGTGTGATAGGATCACCAAATGAGCGTATGTATTTCTTTTAAAGAATTTTTATAATTCAATATCACTCGGCGTGCAATAAAAAATATATTCACATGTACATACATTTTGTGAACTTTATTACACAAATTATAAAAAAGTTTTAAATTCCATATTACTTTTAGCTCTCACTTTAATATTCAATTTGTAGTACTTAGATACGCCTGATACTACTGTAAATATCACTTACGTATAACTCTAAACCTAATAAGCGATAACACTTATAAATGATCTACTACATTTGAAATAAACTAATATTAATACGTCAATGGTATAGCGCCAAATACAAACCAATATTACATCTAAACGTTACCAAAACCGCTGTTTGGCAAAGTACCACTCGCCAATTATAATACACGAAATCCGAAGGGGTTGTTTGAGGGAGATTTTATCTAGTTGCAAAGGAAACAATAATTCAAGTTTTCGTTTCATAAAGCGATAAATCGCCTCTCCCAAGTACCTACACAGATAGGGATTCCTTCAATTAAAATCTAAACAAGACTACTATCGTTTGTGGTTGCGAAATGGGGTCGCAACTCACCCCCAAAATCTACATTTTGATTAAAATTGCTTACAGCGCGAATAATAATTATACTGAAATTCGAATTTACTCAGTACCCGCACGGATGTTTAATAAAAAATATAACGGAGACGATATTTTATCCGAATCTGATAACAACAAAGAGTGTAACCATTTTTTGCAATAGTATTATTTTTTATATTTATAATTATTATAATATTATAAATATTATTAATAATTATAATTGTGTAGTTGTAGATAATTATACAATGTTTCTTGATACATATTTCCATGTAGTTAATGTCTTCCATGCTTAATAAAGCGCGTTCAATAGTAAGAAAGTTTTTAATGTATTGTTATATAAAACAGTCTCTGAAAAACAATAAAGAGTTGATAACCTACTATTTCTACCTATTACAGCTACCTTACTTATCCCATTTCGTTTTTGATGGCAATTCGGTCTGTCAACTTTTTAACAGCGCTTAAGCACGTGAGATTACGTTAAAACCTCTATTCACGGAACGCTTTAGGCATAAATCCGTCTTCAGACGCGCGAATTCTCTGCGTTCAACAAGAAACAAATTTTGTTCGTACGAATTATGTTACTTATTGATTTCAATGCACCGTCCTTTTGCTTTTATTTTACTTATTCTATATAGATTACCTGTATATGTTCTCATAATGTGATATAAAGTGTGTAATAAAATACAAATAGTATATACAATGTAGTTTTGTAAGCAAATAAAATATTATTTCACTAATATAAAGTAAATTCGACATTACTGGGTTGATAAATATTGTTTTAGCTAAAAAAACATAAGACAACACTGACAAAAAATAGCGAACAAAAAAGTTATTATAATTTTGTATTATATAAAAAAGTTAAAATTATTTTACAGAAAGCAAAAATTGTTGGTGTTGAAATATGAGGATATAAAAAGAAACTTGTAAATACACAATTCATGTATACCCCTCAAACAAAATTATAATATGAAAGGGCCTTTAGATGTTGCGGGGGTCGCTGTAAACATTTTAATGGCTCCATTAATAAATATGCCTTGCAGCAGGAATTTTTTTTCGACAATTAAGTTTGACAAATACGTTACATTTGTGGAATCTATTTAAATTCAGTTGTCGTTTATAAAGCGATGAAATAAAATCCGAATGTGCAGTAGTAAATAATGCGTAATAACGTGAAAATATCAAACTAAAAATGATATATACGAAATTGAAACTAAAAAATGTTTTCAACTAACCTAAATCATATTATGAAAATTGCTTTCCTCTTTGCAAAATAATTAAGCCAATAAAGACGCTGCAGTGAAAATGATGCGTTCAAGTTTAATAATTTTATGAGATAATATAAGTCGTACCTTTAAACCGACATCATATAAGTACATATATAAATTTAAAGGTGTGTATATTATAAAACATATGATAATCAAGTGGTTGAAATTGATGCATACCATTTTTGGGATTCTGTATTCTAAACCAGGCTATCTTTTTTAGCGTGTCTTGGTTAGACTATCGTCTTAATACTGTTTGTTTCTTAAGGATAATTGTATTAAATAGTGAAACGAAAAAAAGCCTTATGATAAAATACCAGTGCCATGTTTTACAGTTACCAGTGCCAGTACCATTTTTCAAATTATCAAGCACACTTTTTAGAACATAAAACAGCGCAGAAAAATAATATTTTACAGGCAACTGAAAAATGGACATATATAAACTTTTAATATTTCGATATAAAGAGTAACTTTACATTAAAGATAAAAACATGTTTGAACGAAAAAATATTTTAACTTATGCTCTTCGAAGGTACATACATACATATATTGATATACATATTGATATATTATAATGTATTACACAATCGGACGATGTTTGGAATGTCATAAATAATTCTATTTCGACACCTCGGCATCGGATAAGCCAGCCCTACATATTCCGAACAGCTGTACCAACCATTCAGATTTAGTAACACCCTGTTGCTGTGTGCTAGTGGTCAAATGTGTCGTCGGGTATTGCTGGCTCAATTTGTTCTCGATACACTCACATAGTGTGTAATGTGTGCGTGAGTGTGTGTGTGTGTGTGTATAAATTTGTTACCGGTTTAAGATCGAAATGGGAAATTATTAGCAGTCGATAAGATGAATAAATATTTTGAAATAACATGGTTTTTGTTAATATTTAGCTGAAGATAGAAAGATAGAAGGAAGATAGTAGATGGTAGAGGGAGGATAAGTAGGTGTTGATATTATACATATAAGGGAACATTATGAAACCTTCAATCCATTGTGGAAAGTCCTCCGTGTTGGGGCGGTATACATTCCCCGACCCCATGCCGAGATACAGGGTGTCGTAAGAGGCGACTAAACCCGGCGCTGGCATATCGCAGTATGGCGCAGTCTGCCTAGGCGCAGTAACATAGCTTGGCCGCCTATGGGCAGTAGCGTAGGAGGTGTGAGAAGGATATATTATATGTATAACATTTGATAGAAGTAAGTATCATCACCTATACTTGTAGTTCATAAAACAATTTAAATAAAAAGTTTGTACCTATACATTTATTGTCAAATTCACATCTAAAATGATTTACACCTAAAACCGTTTATATGTAGGACGATTTACATCTTAACATAATCAAACTGGTAGAAATAGAGAACGTTAACAATAAAACATCGTCACTCGTTCTCGAACAAAAGATTCTTGGAACCGTTAAGGGTTCTTAATCTTAAGGGACAGGTTGGTTAGAGCAAGGGCTCTATGGGAATAGAAAAAGCACCTGATCGTGAGAGAATGCGGGCCGGGGGCTCTCATAGAGCAAATCTTGGGGTATTACAATGGAAATGGTTAATAGGTTTAACGGACTATGAATTTCTATGACAGAAGCGCACCGTTCTTACAATTTTATTATGTGTACAATGTTAGAGGTTAATAATAAAATATTTGACATTACACATGTGTCGTGTTGAAAGTTAAATTTACCAGCTAAATGTATGTACATATTAAGGGTGTGAAAAGTGACGGTTGAAGCAAATGGGCACCCGTGGTATTAATATTGTGTATTCCAATATTCTATGTATGTACATCAAATTTTGTGAATTTGCTTATAAAGCATTTTGTCTTTAATTACTTCGATATAAGTATTGCTTTATGTTTTTGACGTCTCATAAAGTACCGCGTCATCAATTTTAATAGCATTTTGTAATTAAGCTTGCTTCTATTTTAATTAAAAAATTATGTAACTTCATTAAAATATTCATTATTTACGTAATTAACGAAAAATTAAAAACAGTAGTTTTTTGTGCTGAATCTTCATACATTAAATACTCGTCTTGTTATACCATACATATATGTGTAACACAACGCAGTTAATTATTATTTATATGGAATATAAAATTAAAAGTGATTTCAAAAGTGAAGACCACTGGGTGCCCATGACAGTTTTATCCACCACCCGAGTTATTTTTAATGCCATTAAGCGCAAATAACAAACAATTAATTTTTATTGTTCTATATTCAATTTAAAAAAATTATTAAAAATAACAAGTATGAATGTAACAAAACAACAAATAACAAACAATTTATTTTTATTATTGTACATTCAATAAAATAAAAAAAATAAAAATAACGAGTACGAATGTAACAAAATCTGTCAATTTTTTCGGACATTTTTACGGACATGCTTTATGAGAGTATTCAAAATTTTCATATACCTACATGCTTAACAAAATCACGTTATAAATGTGGTCATAATGAACGTAACGTAACAGTACGCCTGCAAACCCCGAAGAGGCATAGAAGTGTAGCACGAGTGACGAACACGTGGGATCCACGTTTCATCAGTTACGTAATAATCAATTTTGCAAATATCATTGGCTCTGTCAACATGATTGTCTAGTAATCCACGTACGGCCATGTCTGGATCTGATCTAAATGTGCCGTAATCTATTAGCGCATCAAAAATTAAGATGGTATTTCCGCCGTATTAACGTTGATAGAAATTTCTAGGTTACGTGTAGTGTAAGTGACGAGAGATTGAAATCAAACAAAATAGTCAAAATGCTTAAAAATACCAATTCAAGGCAAAAGGCATATTTCTTAATGCCTTAAAGATAGGAAAGAAGGTACATTGCGATTAAAAAGTGCGAAAATGGGTCGTAATAAATGTTTTTATACAAACGATATATTAAATTATACAGACTTTAGTATTAATATTACAAGCTATTTATAATTATTCATTTACTCCGTACCAGGCGTCGGGACATGCAATACAATAAGCTCTAATTACATTATTAACTATAATGAGTTTATCTTGCCGCTCAATGTTAACCTAAGCGGCTCTCGGTAAACATCTGATAATAATCAATTAATGTATTCGCATGCAGGTTTAAGTTAACTAAGAATTGCCTAAATTTTCAGAATATTATTAACCTTCTTAAATTAAATTAACTGGTAGAATATATTCAACAAAATGCGGTCTTGTTGAAGTTTAGGGTGGTCTTAATTGGTTTTGTAAAAATATTGTGTAACTTTTGTGTAATAATTGCCAAGATACAGGTTTTTTAACTTGTGACAATATATTCTGCTAAAAAAAATATTAAAATTTAAACTTACTTATCAAGGAAAAACGAAGATATTACAGAAGAATTACAATGAACAAAGCTACATATTTTTGTTATATACTAGCTGATATCCGCGATTTCATCTGCTTTGCTTATGATGTTAACAGTATAAAAAAAAACAAAAAAATATTGAAGGCAAGAGTATACTTAGCTAATCTTAGAAAATAGTTAAAAATAGTTACTTTGTTTTTAAAATAAAATAACATTACATTAAATTAAATTATTTAAGGACGAACACTAAAAAACTTTCATTGATACCTATCCAGTAGTTAATGTGTCACGTAAACAAAGGCAAATCTTTATTTACACATAAGTATAGAAGATTAATATAAATTAGGTATTTATTGAGCTCCGGATTGCAGGGAGGTCGCGACCGAGACTGTCGAAGAAACTCGATCTTTGAGTTAAGCTGGATATTACAAATCCACGCAAAAATTTTAATATTAAAATATTTGATTGTTGCGGTGCGACATATTTAAGCAAGCATGAAAAACATAGAGTATGATAATATGAAACATTCCAATAATACCGAGGTTTCCAAAATCGCTTCTGCTTACAACTTAAGCAGAGCGTTCTAGCCTCTTACGCGAGGAAATGAACGTAATTAATTTGATTAATCGCGAGTGGCTTCTTTGAGGCATTTGGGCGATGAGTAATGAAGGACGGGGCAGTGTGCCTTTTTCGTCAAAGTAAAACTACTCAAACTCAGTGCACTTCTGTTGAAATATCTATTTATTATGTTATTATACCTACTTTTTACTACAAAGACGTTGCACAACAAGAAGATATATTAACTACTGTAATTGAAATAAATTATTTTACAAAACCTCATTCGGTTTCTGCAACACAAATGAATTATGTAACTCGAACACACGTTTATAGAAAAAAAATATGTGAGATAATATTAATAATTAATATTAAAAGTCTCACATAGCGCGTGTTTAGTCCGTCTAGTTTCAAACCCACGCAAGGTCACTAATCGTAAGGTCGCGCCTAGCTCGGTTACTAAACCGCCTCTTGACTGTCTTTGTTCGAGTCTCTTAACTTGTGCATAAGCAGTCTGAGAAATGCGATCTTACCACTTATATACTAAATATGATTCTTAATATCATATTTTATTACCCATGTTGGGACGGAGTAAGAATACATTTCGCAACTCCGTGCAGAAATACAGGATGTCGTAAGAGGCGACTAAACCGGGCGCTGGCAGATCTCGGTATGACGCGGTCCGTCTAGGCACAGCTAAATGCCCTGGTCGCCTACAGGCAGTAGCGTAGGCGGTGCGAGCTATGCTCTGAAATCCCCAACCCGCATGCCCAGCGTGGGGCCTATGCGCATAACACCCCAGGGGAGGCATAGGTGGCATACCTATGCCTCCTAGTGGACTGCAATGGACTACTAACTATATTTCTATTGGTAAGATAAGACTTTTGTCAAAAAGTATGGAAAAACCGTGGAACCTACACGTGGAACACGAACACAAACACGCAATACACATATGAACACACAAATATAAACACACCATATGAGCTTAGAAACAAGAGCAAACCAATTGCGAAGCTGTATTTAAAGACTGTTTACTGTTCCACTCCTGAACGAAACGAGGAAGTTGAACTGTATTTGTGAAACAATTTTGTGTGCCTATGCGCCACGAATGAATTATATTTTAAGCATTCCGATTCAATCCTATGAAGACGTTTTTAGGTCGCGCTCTTAATAATTAAAGTAACTTACAAATCGTCAGTTTGCTTGCTATGGCGGTCGAGGAGCGATAAACTACACTGCTGGTCGAGAGGCCAGGTACTGTTCTGTTATCTGACCTTGAAATTCCTCGGAGTTTGAATTTATTCTCAGTGTATGGCATTATGCTCACTATTTCGGTGATAGGATGTAAAGGTGACCGGTAAAACGAGCGAGTATACTACTCCTCTGCCTACCCATTCGGTAATTAAAGTTGTAATATTACGCTTTAGTATTTATTATAATTATACAATTATATTTATAAATTAATTACAATAATGCGCTGTACGTCGAACGGCTCGAAACAGAAAGTTGTAGCTATATAACGCATCGTTACGCAATCGTAACCGAGAGGACTTGGGTGTGCTAGTAAAAGACAATTTAACGCTTAACGCGTTGGCGTGTTTGGCGAATTGGTGTTGGCGTATTACAAACGATATATTGGAATATGTCAAGTGTGTAAATAATCTCGGATACACGGTCTATAACGATACAAGGATGCTTCTAGATTAATAAATTCCTCCGATTGGTCATTATACGAAAATTATAGTTTCATATTTATTTTATTTTCATCTTAGAACATAGATTATTGGATTAAGAAACGTAACTTCACGCCTGTAATCCCCGAAGAGGTAGGCAGAGGAATGCAGAACACTCCCACGTTTCACCAGTTAAGTT
>DWFO01002288.1:0-14017 GCA_018246595.1 Mimoniades nurscia nurscia | reverse complement strand
GTTCTTCGGGTTATACATACCTTCAACTGATGATCGCAAGAATAGAAAGTCGGCGGACGATGGAAGAGTTATCGACGAGTGACCATCGATTTGTAAAGTTCTACCGCTGTCGAGTTGATCGCCACGACACGCCTGGCAAGAGAAAATGTTTGTTAAATATAATCTTCGTCATCAGCATATTGTAGTCCACTGTTGTACATAGGCCTCTATTGAGGGGTTATACCCATAGGCAAGCGGTTTGAGGATCGCAGAGCACAACTTCTAATACCATCTACGCCTATAGGCAGCCAGGATATTTAGCTGTGCCTAATGTTAAATATAACAGGACATAATTAAACCACGTATGTTTAACCAATCAAATATCTCTCTGGTTCCGAGAGTATTTTACAACTGTTTAACCGAAAATCTTAGCAAAGATTCTCAACGTATTCATTAAATGTAAAACTGAACTTTTATAAGTTTATTATTAACAACTGATGACGCTCGGGAGAAAGTTGCTAATAATGGTTCTGAAATTCCTAAATGGTGAATAGAGTTGAAGTTTGCATTTTAAAATATCTTAAATTGAACACGAGATTTTTTGACTGATCTCGAATAATTAATTTTAGTTTACGTAACATGCACTGCCTTAATATGGAATGAAAATGAACATTTTTATCCAGGTAGCTGACGTGGTTCTGAGAAAAACTATCAAGATCACTTTCTGATTGTATAAAATATTATGAACACTCTTATAGAATCGAAATATTGACATAAATCAGGATCGGGCATTCGCATAGGCAGAGCATTCCTAATCCGAGGCTTATGTATAATATACTAATGTATTATAGTACCTATAGTATATATTTATGAAATTCGTAAGACGAATGATGATGAAATCAGGAATTATGCTCTAAAAAAATAGAATTACAAACTTGTACGAAAAATATTTTTGGCTTTCCAACGAGGCTTTTATGTCCGTTCTCAAACATGGCAGTGATGTCTCTCAAACTGTAAGGCATGTCGGCCGCGTAGAGTTCATTGTTCCTATCTCCGTGGGTCAGAATCGCGACGCACAAACAAGCGGTTTGATTGTGATCTTGCTGGGTTACTGCAAAAGATTTTAACAGTCTATATTTATGGATTTACGAAAACATTTCAGAGGAATGTTAAATTGAACTATAAAAAGCATGATCAACTCTCGCGCATTTTCTTTAAGAGTAGTTACAAATTATTAAGTATAAGTCTTCTATACTTCGTAATGATTAAAGGTTTACTATATAGTCTATATGATTCCTCTTACACTGATATTATTCAAAATAGAAAGCTAGTCAATTGTTGAGGAATAGACATCAGACTATTTTAATCCCATTAACAAAAAAAATGTAGTATTAAAAAGACTACGTCACTTTTCTAATAACCTGTTTATACTCGTATATAAAAAAATACTTATTGCAGTTTTGCTTATATTCATGGATATATAAAAATATTTAAACATAGATAGAAATATATGTAGGTAATGCTTAGAGTTTCTGAATTAAACTTGGCACATAAATCCAATTAGGCATTTTAAGTCGATGTATAAGATGGCTTTAAATTACCCATATATAACGCCGCAGTATGAAATAGTGCACTCTTACCAGTTTTAATGGTCTTCATTATGTCCTCGTAAACAAAATCGGTGTAAGTGAACACCTTGTAATTCATCTTGATGAAGACTCTTTTCAGACCAGCCACATCTTCCTCTGTACCTCTTCGATCACTGGGTCGCATGTTGCTGTTACAAAGGAATTAGTTCATTATTAATACTATGAAATCAGTTTCATATATTATTGTTACCACTGCATACTGGAGGCATCTTAGAGAGGACATGATGCTGTTAACAAGAGAATATGGTATTGTAGAGGCATTTTAGAGAGACCAGTATTTTTTTATGGAAATATCTCATGATGATGTTGCGGCCGACGTTCATACAATAAATATACCTTCTGAAGCCTTAATTTAGGATGTTTTTCAAAATGAAATATTAACTTTTTTAGCGGTACAGAGAATATCGCTATTTACCTGCACAGTTCTCTAAAATGTTCTCAAAGTCATGTAAAATTTATCGTTTCGCATTTGCCCAACGTTCAGGTTTATCATGCTTAGGGGACACCCATGTCCAACATCGGAACGATAAAAAGATGATAATGATTTGAGCATCCACAAATATCCCCTGTTACTGTTGATTCGTTGTATAAACAATGTATATTTGTACTAGTCACTCAGCGATTAATGCGTTTCCGCCTTTATATCTATGTTTGTAAGGTATATTATGTCCTGCTCGCGCTGATGTCTTAACGCATACGTCTAACTTATGATAATATATTAAACATTATATATCGCTATAAATCCAGATATTTCTCTAAAATATAGACAAATCGTGGATTCAGTTTACGATTCAGTCTTGCATTCCGGCGATAAGGGATTGAAATTTTCGCAGGCACCCATAACAAAAAAATTAGCGATTTATGATTTAAAACCTTTCAATAGGTATAATGGTAAAGGAAAATATCAGGACAAAACCTAGAATTATTCATCGTGTTTATCTAATAATAAAGTATGTAAGCACTGCCAATGGATGGTTGTTTACTGTACTGGATAGTGGACTGTGGTCTTAATCCTCCTTATTCTGAAAGGAGAACCATGTCCAGCAGTGATAGTGGTTCGATTCCCACCCTAAATACATACTATGGTACATTATATTTGTGTGTGTGTGTGTTTGTGTGGACATAAAGTCTCAACCCCAGTAGATACATATATGTAAGTATATATTTACATAAGCAGTTTATCAGTCGTTTGGTTACCATAACTTAAAACTGTCGATGTTTACTTCGGGATCAGACGGTCGTGTGTGAAGATGTCGCAACATATCTAGGTACATATATTGCTATTTCAAAAGGGCTATAAATGAAAAAATATTATAACTTACCTGAAAAATTTTGTTTCCTTAAATTTGTAATGGTTGAATATCAACAAATATTTTAAACCGGTCATATTATAATATAATTCGTCTGGATCAAATTTCGATGCTGTTCCATTTTCAATCTTCAATCTGAAAGGGGTTTGGTTATTGCGTTTTACACTGCTCCGAATAAAAACATTCCCGTTGGCCCATATTGACCTACGGGGCTGGTAAGTTTTTTTTGCGTACACTCTTTCGAATAACTACGTACAACAAAAGTTATAGGTACTTTTTGTGCAGTTATGTTATGAGAACGTATATAACATAGAAACATAATAGACAGCAGATAGATCTTGAAACCCAAACAATACAACATCGTAATTACAAATTTACAAGCAATAAAAATTTGAAAGGACCATCAATAGCAATGATTATAGAAATATTCAAAGCATTGAAATCCAATTTAATGAGTGGATAAATGAAAATGATGAGTATATCAAAAGGCGTAACATTCTACAATACTTACGTCGAGTTTGTGGGTGTTTTTGCAAACGGATTCACATCTGCCATACTCTCCTTTGGGTTTTCCATGATTTTTTGGTCTGTTTTTCACACTTTGAAGTAACAACAAATGGTAGAAAAATAAACGTAATTTCTGTACAGGACTTAATGCAGGTCCGATAACTGTTGGAATGGCTGATAATACGACAGATAAGTTATCCGCATATCTGCTATCAGCCCTCTTTTCTCGTTATTTATCGCATTATCAATAGTTATTTCATGTTCCCTACACACACTCAGTTCGTATGTGTCGATAGAAGGTAAAATGTATGATGTCGATTGTCAGCGGCTTCGTGACCACAGGATCAATGCTGAAAAAATATATGGGCGTTATTTCAAACATCTGTAGTCTTCCTAAATTGTCTGAGTAACAGACGGTTGTTTTATATCTACAATGAAATAAATGCCTTCCGGTTTTTCCGATTTCATTTCCCTCGTGACAATAAAATTACGAGAAAATAATTTCAACATATTTCAAACAAAAAATAAAGGTACAAATTGGGTGGATTACTAAGATATATGACGTAATAGCTGATATTTGATTAATTTGCTTTGTTCGTTTCTGCAAAATACCTAACAGATACTTAGTAACAGGAAGCCCTAACATTGTTTTGATAATTTGAAATGATATAACTTTTGCATATTAGACGCCCTTCAGCTAGGTGGTGAAAGGATATACGCAGTAACTGTCAGCGATTGGATATGAAACGCTTCGTGTCGTGCCTAAGTCTAGCACTGGGCGGAAACAGGCTTACGATGATGACACACATTTAATTTCATATGCTTTTTTATATCCATCCAGCCAAATTAATGCACCGTTAAAATGAATCATTTAAAAAAGCTACCTGGAGTCACGTGATCACTAGCCAATGGGCTTCAATAACAAAGCAAGATTCCGACTGATATCCTATCTAAAGAAGTTTGTCGTCAATTGTGTTTGTTATCAGACACGTACTCGTGTTGTCTAGGTTGAGGCGCCGCGTGTAACATATCTACTTATTCCTTCAGAATCAAGCATTTTATTTACAACAAGAGAATATATGTAGTCGTGGTGCATTGCAAACTCCGAATAGAGGTTTTATGATATATATTGAATCTATTGAAGAAAATATGGCCTTAGTCCTTTTTTATTCTAGGGCGTGATCGTTGCCCAATATATGAACGAGAACAGGGATATTAATAATGACGTCGATCATAAAGATGATGATAATGATGAGGATGATAATTTTCTGGATTTCGTAGTTCTATAACTAGCCAAAGTAAAGTAATTTCGTTACTAATACACTATATTACAGTAACACTAATTCATGATTGTGTCGGCAACCAGCGCAGCGCCATGTTGCAGCCTTTTTAGTTCTGTTACGGCGTGACAAAATGGTTCGCCATCAATAGATATAAAAAACCTTCATGAGTCTAATCTAAAGAGTATCTAACACCGCGTATGTGTGAATTGGTAAGATAAGGTTTCTGGTAAAGCAAGATAATGCTTTATTTACATTGAATACATGATTAATATAGATACTGACAATAAATGACGGTATCTATATATTTTTTCAATATGTGATACTTATTATGGATGTTTTATGTTACATATTGTGCATTTCCCGAGTAAATTAGTTTGATATTAATTTGTTTATTATCTTAGTGACCATTAGAGCTACATTGTACAATTAACATAAGGTGATCCTTTTGTCAATTTGCTAGTGTTATAAAATAAAAAAAACACGCTTAACGTTAACGATTACGTACCATTCGATTGTGAACTTTAAATACTACCGGCAAAGCCATAATATTCCATGGACACAGTAACAAACATGCAGATCATTTGTCAACAGAGTGAATACTGGCTCGACAAGATGGCCGCCATAAATCAACAAAATGGCGCTTCACAACGAGATTAGCTTCGGGACCAGGCTTTGTGTACCAAGTTACGTTAATGAATGTGAATATTTGCTGATTTTTTTACCGATTTTTTGAGGAATCCCATTAAAAGAAATGTTATAGTCCGATTAGATATGATAATCTTGTCTCTTTACCGTAACTTTAGCCAATACTGACATGTTTTATACGAGAGTACATTTTCTGTAATGGTTTCTCCCATATCGAAAAGGGACAAATCATGCGGCTGGAAAAGTGGATTGGTTTATTCTTTAATCTTCGCTTCTTCCAGTGATGGTTTTTCATATCGTTTTGCCAAATGTGCATATTTTCCACAGATATTTCGACTCTAGTATAAAATGTATATAGCTATCGCGTATATGAAGTACATTCAATCTCCGTATAATATATGTATCAACGATCAATTTTGTCGTGCAAATGAAATTTAAGTTATACACGTAACATCACGCCTGTAATGTCCAAAGAAGTAAGCAGACACATTTAGTAAAACGTAACATCACGTGTAGTACACTCCCACGTTCCACCAGTTAGCTTACCGTGTGATCATAGTATAGATAGTGAGCTTCATGCCATACACTGGACAAAAATCCAGACTCCGAGCCACTACTAGGAAATCTAAATCTGAAAAATCTAATAGTGCCCGACGTGCAATTTGAACCCAGGAACTCTCGATCGGTAATAAGGCTTGCAACCAACACGACCAACGAGGCAGTCAACTATTTATTGACATATAATAAATATGTATATACGTATGAAAAGAAATACGGATGCAAATTATCAATGAGTCATTAGCTTGCCAATGGTGATGTTTCTTAGAAATTTGTTAAATGTTCGAGAAATGCTTCATTATTAACTATAATTTTATCGGTATGTTGATGTGTGTTTTTATAACGAATAATAATATAAATAATACTACAGTGATAAGTAAACATTTTTGTGAAGCGTGCTAAATTATTATAACTTGCTTTATACATAAAACAAGAATTATTCCAAAACATAAATATATTATTATGGGCGAAAAATTGACTTTATTTATATTTTAATATATTTATGTAATATTGGTACTTTCAGGGACCACTTGATTATAACCATTCACAGTGATCGAAGTAGCTACCCTACACGTGGCTAGGGCAGAAGATAATGGACTTAAACAGATACATTCTAACTCGAACCCAACAATGGGACAGTAATGTCAATGAAGATAAGTCGAATTAACTAATGCAACATTTTTACTATTCCTATGAACTTGAAAATTACCGTAAAACAAAGAACTTTACATATACGGTACGGTATGAAGCAATGCGCCTGTGTTCTACTACAATAATAAAAATGTTTCACAATGTTTTACACACGTTGGAGATTTCGTACCACTAACGCGATTGGTCATCGTAACCCATCGGTAAATGGCAGACGCTTTTTACGAATTTACGTTAATGCGTTAAGCAGGTTGTAATGAATAGATTATCTAGGTTGATTAAAGCGTTTAAAAGCGTCCAATCTAAATACGCACTTTATGTAAATAGAGATGTGCGCGATAGAATTTGTACACAGGAGCCCCTGAAGTAGGTATGCTTATATGAATTCCAAACCACCAAGCTGCCCGCATGAACTGTATTAGTAATACTCCTTAATGCTTTTACAAGGAACAGTATATGTAATAACTTGTATTTAGAGCATAACAGCGCGGTGTAACATGAACGATGCATGACTGCTAACGTGGTACCATATGGCGCTACAACCGACGCACATACATATGTCCGTGTAGGAGTCAAAATCAATCTCCCGCCACATAAATAACAAACGAAACAGAAATAGATTGTCACAAGATTGCGTGCGATGGCCTTTATTAACGTACGCTCGCCCACATGGGTACAAAATATTAGATCATTTGTCATTTGGTACTAGTCGCTTTCGAGCGAGTGGCCAATCATTTATGTTTGTAAATTACTAAGCTTCAATGAGACGTTTCATTTGTATTTAGAAATATGCTTTAGTATAACTGCGATTAGCATATTAATATATGCTCTTGATGATGTTCCAACAACAATTGAATTCCAACAATTTTTTTTATGATATAACATTTTTTAAATTAGGTACGTATAAAAACTAATTTAAGTACAATAAAATATTTATTTAAGCACAATAGAGAATCACATAATTATGTAGGTGCATGCTCAGTAATAATTTAAACCTACGTACATATACTAAGTACCTATTTAATAAAAGAAAAATAAAGGCCGTTTATTGACTCAAGCATAACATTTGCACTGTAGCGTCGTCATGAATGAAAAGGTTCTCATTCGGCGTGCGTCCCGACTAACACTTTGAAATGTCAACCGCAACCCTGACTTCCAGTTAGACCGTAGATCAATGCTAGCTCGGAGGTACTTCGATTTTTTGAATTAGAACTTTTAAGGAAGAATTATTACTATCTTCTGCTTAGTTTAATTCATCTAGACTATTCAATTTACTTCAGTTTCTTTATAAATTTGTGTTTTCGTGTCTAGAATCTTTGTTTTTTTAGGGCTTAGTACAAGTGTATTAAGCTCAGACAGACATTATCCTAACTAGATACAAATTCATTTGGTTAAGTGCTGTATTCGTGTCAATTAGTAATATTATTTCGTGTATCTGTTTTCGTTTTTTAAATTGTAGTTATAAATAATTTTAACGACTTAAAATAATGTTTAAAGGTTTGTTCATGTAACTATTAAAAATAATAGACTTACGATGGAAGCCAGATATTTGTGTAGCGACTCAAAGGTCAATTAATTATCGTATTTTAGTAAAAGTTAATTAACAAAATTAATACCATTATTATGAATTTCATAAAATAATATTATACAATTTAATCGAAAACAACATTTACCCGACAACATACCAATTAAAATAAGTAATTTAAAACTTTTTTACAGTAATAAAATAGATTGTAGTAATTTATATTGAACGATCCGACGAGAATATTTCAAAATATAAAGAGGTCGCTCATTATTTTGATAAAACTAACCTCTGAATGATTTTCCCCGTTATTGATAACTCGATGAAACACTCGCAGCCCTGACACAAACAATACTTTACTTGAAACTATGAGTGAAACCTGGGGATCTTATTCACGCATTTTTGTGGGTTGACAAATAACGATTAGTGAGTAAGCGATTGAATGAATGAATGAACAAATGAGTGAATTCATGAAGGAGTAAGCAATAGCAAGTTAAGTGCTTGAGGAACGACTGCACGAGTAATTGAGCGCTTGAATGATAATTAATTAGTCCCGATTTTTTAGGTTTCCCATTGAAAGCTTTCTCCGCCATCTTAAAATTACAAAAAGCGCAAATGCGCAAAGCGTAAACGTAGATACCATATAACTATGAAACTAATATGGTCTGCAGTGAACAATTTTATAGTTATAACGTAACGTCACGCCTGTAAACCCCGAAAAGTATTGTAGTACGCTCCCATGTTCCTCCAGTTACGTTTACATTCCCCGATGAGGCTATTATCGTATACCAGTCACAATGCCACATTCCGAGCCACTATTAAGAATTTCAGGTTACAAAATGCTAAGAATACACGAACCGGGGACCTACCTCAGGGTCCTCTATCAGCGGTCGTGTTTTCAATGACTCAATAAACGAGGCATGCAACAAAAATAAGATATTTAACACTTATTAAATTAACTGCCTCGTTGGTCGTGTTGGTTGCAAGTGCGACTACCGAACGGGAGGTCCTGGGTTCGATTCCCGGGTCGAGTACTACAAAATTTTCTAATTTAGATTTTCTAGTAGTGGCTCGGAGTCTGGATATGTGCCCGGTATATGATATTAATATATAAATAAACAAATTTCTTTTCCATTTTTATATTTAGCTATAACAACGGTTGGAAGTTTACGTGTATATAAGGTACGTGAGTCTAGGTATGTATTACACACATAATTTTCAAAGATTTCAAAACCCACTAACACGGTCACGATCCACTCGTCCGCATCCGGTTGTAACTACAAGTGCCTGCTATTACTCTCCAGGAAAATGTTTAGTGATGGTCAGTTTGGCATGTGAGATACTGCGGCAACTGGCAATGACGGGCAACTTGCACTTGACTGTGAACTGTCTGGGACCCACGGAGCGCACTGATCATCAAGCTGTGCTCGTTCCTTATCATCGTTGTCATCAACCCTTTCGACTTTTGTCGTTGTAGTTTTAGACACAAACGCCTTGGTCAAGATGGAAATGAAATATATGTTTTTACGCAGTAATTATTTATATACGTAACATCACGCCTGTAATCTCCGAAGAATTAGCCAGACGAGTGTAGTACAGTTCCACATTTCAACAGTTACGTTTCCGTCTCACTATGGTATAAATGGTGAGCCTATTGCCATACAAGGGGCACAAGTTCAGACTGCGGGCCATTCGCACGAAATCTAATTAGAAAAATAGCAAAAATATCAAAATAGCAAAAAATAGCACTCGACCCGGAAATTGAACCCAAGACCTTTCGATCACCAGTCGCATTTGCAACTAACACGACCAACGAGGCAGTCATAATTTTTTTTTCCAATAATAAACAATTCTGCCCTCATAACAGTGACATTTTTAAACGGCAATGCGTACGGACAGATCAACTGTATGAATATGAACACTGAAGCGTTATGGGTTGAAAGTGTGCGCGATGACTACTCAGTGGAGTGTGCACTAGCTGACCGGAAAGGCGTTCGCTGTAAATAGCTAAGGTTTTATAAATAGCACGCATAGACATTTAAATAATGTGTACATTTTTAATATATACCTTGGCAGTTAGAAAAATATGATTATATCATTTTCAATACGAACTCCTCGAAGGTTCTTACGCCAAGTGTTGTACTAGCCAGCATATTCCTTAGAGAACATTATGGAGATATTTACCGCGTATAGGTTATGTAATTACTTTATTACACCTTGGTTACATGTACATCAAGTTTATATATGAAACGAGACAAAAGGAGCGTCACCTCAATGTTAAAATAAAGTAACATCACGCCTGTAATCCTCGAAGGGTTGGGAGAGGAATGTAGTACACTCAATATACGTCAATATGCAAACTAATGCTAAATGCCAATAAATTAAAAAGAAATAACCCAATATACAGTCGTATTATAGATAACAAAATCGACAATTTAAGAATGATACGAATACAAGTAAAATAAAAAAAATAAAAGACTACCAGAGATAAATAAAATTAAATAAAGGTAACATTAAATTGACGTTTAATTACCTCCATGAATGATATACGATCAGAATTATAATGATTGAGAATATTTCATTTGTTAATGTTGCATTAAAATAATAAAAAAATAATGCCGCAGCGAAAATTAATTAATCAAAATAACATATAAATTTTAACTAAAAATAATTAATTATTGTTGTAAAACGCTCGTAACTTCGTGAATTGCTATTAAATTTCACTCATAAATCACAACACATGAACATTTAAAACTCATTATGGAGACTTGGGTGATTATTCTACGGATCGGTCATACAAATTTAATATGATGTAACACATTATGTCCGTCAGCTGGCATGAACGTGTTTGTGAAAATCTGTTCTCGATGCAAAGTTAAAATATACATTTAAATACGGCACTGATTACAGAAACTCCTCTCTTGAAACTAGAGATTTCAACATATTTTCCTCATGAAAACCGCTTAATGGATTTATAACAGAAATAATAATATTAATAATCATCATCATCATCATCAACCTATCGCAGTCCACTGCTGGGCAAAGCCCTTCATTGCGGGATATTGCCCATAATCCCGACGCTGGGCATGCGGGTTGGGGATCACAGAGCATAGTTTCTCACAGAAACAATGATAAAAATTCAATGACGCCAGTCATGATAGCCTGATAGATTCTCAGGACGAGTACCTGATCACCAAAAACTAGTCGTTAAATCTATTCCAGCTACTTTTACATATGTATAATATGTCCGATGGAACTATATGGAGGAAGCCTTATTTGGACAGGATTAATAAAATATGTGCAGTGTAACAACACGGCGGAGTGGATTCTTAGCTGCTATGATAAATACATTACCGGTGTTGCTTGCGAAAATCGTTACCAGCAACCGGACAAACATTTTTAAAACTGACAAATTTGAAAGAATCGATGTTGAAAGCTAACAACGAAGAAAAAATTAGTAACAGATAAACTAATTAAATAGAAATCTCATGAAACTTTCTCAGGAGTGGTGTAAGAGAAACAAGATTTTCTCTCTTTTTCTTTGATACAGTTTTCCCGATGAGCTGCCACAAAATGAACATTTATTTCCACCCTCGAGCACCAAAAGGATCAACCAAACGGTAGGTGACGTTTTCTATAACCATAACCAATTCTTTGCACCTGAAAAAAGTACCTGAAAATAAACTTTAATGCCCAAACCGATATGTATCATCATTACATACAGCATTACCACTATGTTTTTATATTCTTTACTGTTCTTCAAGGGTTCATTGGTGGAGGATGCCACTAGGTATTAAGTTCGCCCTTCGTATTCCATATTATTGTGTACAGTGATGAATAAATAAATAAACTGCATGAAGATAAAGAAACTAGTGACAAACTCAAAAATAGCAACTCAGAAGAGCAAAAAATGAGACAAAAAGAACATACCGAAAAGCAAATAAAAGTAAGCGAATGCAATATTTGCTCAATTAGAGAAATAACTGGCGTAATCAATACTGCGAGCTGAATTAAAAACGGAAGCTGATTAGTATTCCAGGAGCGGTTGCTTTGTTGCTCGCGAACCCAGAATATTGGGATACACTGGGAGAAATTCGGTGTGAAATTTTGCATTCAGATACAAACCCAACAACAGTCATGCTTACCATATACATACGTACTCGTACTTGTAATAGGCAGGAATTAAATCACGACTCCTGGATTAGCAAGCCGCTAATCAGATAACAAACAAGCTATGTAGTAACATTAACGATATATTTTATTCATACATCAAAAACATAACGACGATCACTTACACACTGCCACACGAACGTACATTTCGTAGCGTCTCAATGGCTCGTGTGATCAAGACAATTTTGTGTCACGTGTACAAATTGCCTGTTTTTGTCTCTTCTTGTTAAGAAATGATTAATCGTATACTATGTTCTCACGCTCATAACTGTCTCCTTTATTCGAGTACCAAGACTGTGTGATCGCGGATAAATAAAGGATATTGTAACGGCTTGTTAATTAATCATCATTGTCACTTTTGCACCAGTTCCGTTGTACGTACGATTTTCAACTGATTTATTATTGGAATTCTCGTTTGTTTTTTTTGAACCTTCCACATCTTAGACATTACTCGCTCCTTTAGGATGTGCTAGAATAGTAAATAAACATTCAATATTAAAATAATAGGTTAACTGGTGAAAGGTGAGTGTCCGTTGCCTATCTCTTAGGGATTATAGGCGTGATGTTACCTTTCAATATACTATTTTTATTATGTCATCACGCCAGGTTTCTTATGAGGTAAGCAGAGAGTACGGAGCGCCAAATATCTCTATCATTACAGATATGACGTTTTGTATTGCTCTCAGTGTACCATACCTTTAGACGAAAAACGTTTTCCTTAAAGCGAAGTTAACGCAAACTAAAGCGCGGAATATACAATTGTCACGAATTTTGCACATTGATGAAGTGACTTGTTGTCAGCCTTATATTTGTGTATGCGCGACGTGTCCTAACTAACTTCTGATGTATGCTATTTGCATATTAAAGAATCGCTTGTTCCCTGGGACAGATCTCGCAGTTGAATACCACAATTGATGTGTAAAATAACGCTTTGTGTTTGGCTGTGAATATTTTATTGGCGGTAGATTGTGAATCCGCGTCTACAACTCAAATATATGAGTCATATTACATATTTATGTATAATGGTCTATCCGCATTATAATTACGCTCTTCCAATATACATATTATATATAACTGCTGAATTTATATTAACTGACCCTTTCATGTACAATTAATTATATTAAAAATTTATAAATGATGTCGATGTCTGATATCACACAAACCTGATTTTGGCCAAAATGAAGTTCGTCAATCTAATGTTCTATTCTTAACGGAAACTAATATCTTCTATGATGTATAGATCTGAACAAAATAGAAATATATATAGGTACTACACATTTAAAGTCACTTGAGACGTACGTAACACCAGGCCTGTTTTCTTCGAAGAGGTAGGCAGAGGAGTATAGTGTTATATGAGACGTTTGTGAAATACAAATAATATTTAAAAATTAACGGTTTGATATTCACAAAATATTAGTATTCCCAGAACGGTATTCGTATCAATTCTAAATTGGATCTTCTTAACCGTATTAATATTGAATCTGATTGCGGACAATTCGAATGTCGAACTCATCGTCACGTTTCTGGGGAGACGTTGATTGTGCAAATTCGACCATTGAGGAAATTCAGTCGAACGCAATCAATGCCTTAGGAAAATATGATTGAAATTGTTACCGGTGATTTGAGACCGATCTCTTTGATGACACTTAGGGCTCTTTCAATTTAGACGTTTCGTGTCGCACCGCTGCAGTGCCGACGCGGTGCGTTTGTCGTACGGCGTACGGACGGTTGTTTGTTTTCATACAA
>DWFO01002287.1:0-14018 GCA_018246595.1 Mimoniades nurscia nurscia | reverse complement strand
TATTCCATAGTGGGACGTAAACGTAACCGGTGAATCGTGGGAGTGTTCTGCATTCCTCTGCCTACCTCTTCGGGGATTACAGTCGTGAAGTTACGTTACTAATAAAAAAGAATAGCTTATAGGTTGCCTGGAAGAAATTGCTACTTGGGGGAAAGGCCGCCCGGTACATACTTCTTTTTGTTGACCTATTTTTGTCTACTTTTTTTTGTTTGTTGTTCTGTGTACAGAGAATAGTGTGCAATAAAGTATATTGTATTATATCTCTGCTCTTGTTTGCAAAATGTCATCTAATGCCGCTTACTATGTATAGAATGCCGTTTACTAGGGTGTAATAGTCAAAAACTGCATTCAAGTGAAATATTTTGAGTATAAACCTATGACAAATTGATGTCTAAGCTATACAAAAAGAATACTTGTGAATTCCTTGCTTGATAATTTTATTATATTAGACAATTTTAAAACAGACATTTCCTATGATTCTTAATTTCAGGGGTATTGCACAACAAGCTATTAATGTAAGTGGAGTTCTATTGACAAATAACTTGTGATAAGACTACGATAATTAACCTGCTATTTTATGATATACATATAAGTTGAACTATACCGAAAAATAGTTTGTTATAAGTCAACGATTATCAGCCATTTTTTTTATGATTCATATTTAATACTTATTATATTTGACTTATTAAAATATCAATGTGTGCTGCCGTCTAAAAATATGATGGCAACATTGGCTTATATCAACCAATCATGAGTAATGACGGCCATCTTGATTTCAAAACGCTCATCGCGCGCAACGCGAGTCACATTGGTGTGATTTAGTAGACTTAATAATATTTCAGTGTTTTCTCTTTGTAGTGTAAGTAAATTACAGGCCCTTATGGTCTTTGCCGTTTTCTTGTGTGCGTATATGTGAAGTGTATAGATAGTGATATAGTTGTAGTTAAATTTAGTATTATAACAAATAAAATGCAAAGTGGTGGTACGAAAAACCCTCCATGGGCCCGGTCTAATGTAAATACAAACATGACCGGTATAAACCCTCAAATTATGGATCCAAACGCAATGATGTCGCAGCAGGGCATGATGCCGTTTCAACAAACACAGGCAGTATTTAACCCGAACATGATGCAAGCGCAAAGTGGAATGGCGTTGCCGATGACAAGCCAAATGCCAATGAATCAAATGGCGCAAGGTCAGATGTACCCTGGTAATGTCGTAGCGTATCCAACACCACGGGCTATGAACCCTAACATATATCAAAACTCTTCCCAAGCGCAGCCACAACCCAACACTGAGCAACGTGTTTTCACCGGTACAGTTACAAAGACTCATAATGATTTTGGGTTTGTCGATCACGACGTTTTTTATCAAACGTCTGTTTGCGCCAAAGGAGGGATTCCTAAAGTCAATGATAGAGTATTAGTAGAAGCTACGTATAACCCTAATATGCCATTCAAGTGGAACGCGACCCGCGTACAAGTTTTACCTAAAAGCGGACCTCATCCAAAGGGAAACATGCCCAAATCAAACTCTTACAATGCAGTCCCGCCACCGTCTAATAAAAAGCCTTTGCCACCGCGACGGGATGAGCGTCGTGACGATCGCGGCCCTCGTCGAGACGACAGGGTATGATCAGATTTTAGCATATTTTCAGATTATTTAAAAATGCATCGAAAAAATATGTTAGCGTTGATTAAGTTTTTCGTTTGGCCACATTTTCATGATTGTCTATACATACTTAAGCCTACTTCTTTAAGCCTACACTTTGTTTTTTTTTCATTATTGTTAATGCTCAGTTATCTTTAAAAGTTCAAATTCATAGGCTTTGAGTGTTAAAAAATATGATTATTAAAGATATTACTATGATTGTTGAAACAGTGAAGTGTGATCTGTTTGTCTGACTTTACTTAAATCACATGCATGTAATGTTCAGCCACATTTATCTACTGAATCAGTAAATGTAATTAGCTGTTGCTGTAACATATGCTGTTAATCTTCAACATATATTTATTTACATGGATGACCACTACATCATTGGTTGCAATTTTATAAAATAAAATGTTAATGTACTATTTGATTCAACCATATTTAAATTGAGCAATTCCAACTGCTGACAATTTCAAGGTCACAGATGACTTTAGAACAACTTTGTCTGTTATCTTCATTATATTTCTTTAACAAGGTGTTTTAAGATGTTTCCATTTGACCAGATATGTATACATTGCTATCGATATGTTCTATTAAGTTGTTGTTTCCTTGATCATTACCATGCTGACCAAATCCTAGTTGGCAGACTTGCACACCTTAGAGAAGATTTTTTTTTTCAGAACTAAGATTTGCAAGTTTCCTTCACCATTATAACAAATGTTACAAATGTAAAACACACATTTTGTAAAGAGGTGCAAAGTAGGTTTCAAACCTTGGCTCTCAGAGTGAGAGGTTGAATTTCAAACCACTACTATCACTGCATTTTTTTAATGTTTGTTACCTAAGAATTGTAACTGGGTGAACCGATTTTTTAATTGAAGGGGGGTGCTTCTCATTTGTAATAAACAAAAAAGTAAAATTATGCCTGTAATCCCCAAAGAGGTAGGCAGAGGAATGTAGAACATTCCCACGTTTCACCAGTTACTTTTAAGTCATTGGATGGAATAGGTGGTGAGCCTATTGCCATATACCGGGCACTTATCCAGACTCCGAGCCACTACTAGAAAATTTAGTATTGCCGGATCTGGGAATTGAACCCAGGACCTGCCGTTCAGCAGTCACACTTGCAAACAACACGACCGACGAGGCAGTCAAAGTGCTTCTCATTTGCTCCCATTTAAATTTGGTACAGTTCTGATGATGGCATCCATGACAAAACCACATAAGTATTAAATTTGCATTAAGTGTGTGTACAACAAATGGATGAATAACTCAATAGCATGTTAACCGATTTCGATGATTTTTTTTTATTGGAAAGAGTATACTTCAAAAGTAGTCCGATGAGAGTTTGGTTACATTCTGATTATGGGATCCATGACAAAGTAACAGAACTCTTCAATTCTTAGGAGCAAATTAACGATACTTGTCTGATCGTTTATAGGCTATCCAGATATGTTCAAGTAATTACCGTAGTCGAATATGATGTTTAATGGAACACTGTTAGTTCAGTAAGGTGTTACTCCCTGATTTCATTCGTTTCATTTAACCCCTTAATATGCACACTCGAGTTAAGGTGAGTGGGCTAAACTGTCCAAACTGCACACACTTGAGACATTTCGATTGGTGTTGTACTTTATGCTGCTATAATTTCTCACATTATAATACAATCGACAAATAAGAATAACAAAGGAAATAAAGAAAAATCGTTTTATTGGTATTTATCATTTACATACAATTGTAAGCTATAACATTTACTTCAAAAAAACTGTACATTAAGGGTTTTAACAGCACTGTTTCATATAAACAGCATGTTTAGTGGATCTACCCATATGCAGACAAATTAGTTCGTGTACCTACTTCATATTCACTAAAAATCAAAAAATAATTAAAAAATGTAATAAAACAAAAAACCGACTTCAAAAAAACAAATTAAATTACGCTAAAAAGTAAAAAATAATTGGTTAAAGTCACTCAAATTATTGTGATAATATAATGTAGGTCAATAATATAAAGGTACAATAATATAAAGTCAATGTTAGCCACGGAAACATTACAACTTTTATATAAACCACAATATAGAGTGAGTACTACTGTGACAGAATATTAAAACCTATATACACCCATTTACAAATTAACTTTTAATTTACCTTGGCTGTCACTGACTCCAAAAATAACAATAAGTGTACCTACATTATATTATCATAATAATTTGATTGACTTTGACTAATTAATTTTTTACTTTTTAGTGCATTTTAATTTGTTTTTTTCTTTAAGTCGGTTTTTTGTTTTGTTAAGATTTTCATTTTCGTAATTTTTTTTATTGTCAATTGTATTTTACAATTTTTTGTAGTTACAACATTAATATAACTTGCATTTGAAGTGAAATATTGACTTCTACAGAAACGCTCTCGCACTCGTAGCCGATCGAGGTCACGTGATAGACGTGACAGTCGTAATCGTAGAGATTCACCTCCTCGAAAACGTCCAGTCATACAGCAGCCATCACCCATCAAGTATGTTGTACGAGTACCAAGAATGCCCTTGGATATGTATGTATTAAAATGTTTGCAAATTTTATATTATGGATTTTTTGTAAAATAACTACTAGTGTCTGTTGAAATTACAACGTATTATTTATTTACTACTACTTCTAGCAACAAAATGGATGTGCCTGCCCTGTCTCAGAGGTATACAAATTTATATATCCCATCAGATTTCTTTAATGCTAATGTAAAATGGGGTGAAGTATTTCCTCCACAATCACCTTTCTCTCTCAACAACCCTTGTGGATATCACATCATGAGTAAAGAGACGGAAAACCCTACCAGCAATGATGCTGTTTTGGAGCCTCCAGATGCTGATTATAGGTTTTCAGCAAAGGTAAGAAAAATAATTTGGTGTTCTTAATACAACCTAACATACAATCATTTATTTATCACAAATAAAAATCATCATTTGTAATAAAAGTACATGTTTGTTTGATAATTTGAAGCAAACACTTACACATCAATTTCATTCTTTCAGGTAATGCTTATCAGTATGCCTACTCTGGAGTCATTATATCAAAAGTGTGGATTAACTAAAGTTGATGATAAAGATAAGAGAACAATAAAGTCTCCATTGCACCCTACTCGTTTGATCAAGTTCTTGGTGGGGCAGAAGGGTAAAGGTGGTGAAAATTTTGTTATCGGTGGACCTTGGAGTCCTTCTTTAGATGGCGAAAATCCACAGAATGACCCTGGAGTCCTGGTTAAAACTGCTATACGTACCTGCAAAGCACTTACAGGAATAGATTTGTCTAATTGCAGCCAGTGGTGAGTGTTTTAATTTTTCTTTAAGACTGGTGTTCTCTCCCAAAGCCTGATTGTACGGATTGATTGTTTGCAACTATTCTAACCCCAGACAAAATTATCTTCATTATTATTATGCATTTGTAAAATTCGCAAGTAAAGTGTTCGGCACATTTCACAAAACATGAAGATACTTTTGGCAATGATGTTACTCGGTAAATTAATCATGGTACAGCACACATTCCTTATGTAAGAGAATGGAGGCATTAGTACATCGGCAATGGTGGTTATGTTTGGATGCAAACGATGTACCGGCATACTAACGAGCCGTTTCTTACCTCCCGTACCGGATGTGTCGTGTCCATGCCTGCAGGCGGGTAGCTCGCGCAGCCTCAACGTTGTGAGTATTCGTCACTATAGCTGAATTACCCGTGCAGGTACCGCATGGTGGAGTTTTACTACTGGCGGGAGGGCAGCGGCGGCAAGTCGCGACTCGAGTGTGTGGTGTTGTTCCTGCCCGACGTGTGGTCGGCGCAGCCGTCGCGTATCGAGTGGACAACAGTTCAGGACCACTATAAGAGAGCGTGCGAGACAGCTTTGAAAAAACTCGACGGTGAAGATACGCAGTCCAGCGACGGCGCGGATTCTCTCGTGGGGCCTGCAAAATCAAAAATTGTTTGTTCCCAGTTATCTTTGGTTTTGACTTCTGCAGCGTGTCTACTTAATGGCTGAAGAGCTCCAAGCGTGACCTGCCTCTCTTCATACCATCTTGGTGTTTGGCAGATTCATGACAACCTAAATATCATCCTCATATATGTTTATCCCATTTTTGTATGTTACAATATCAAAGGTTTACCAAAACTTATTCATTATGAATAATATTAAATTTTATCGCCACCATCATTCAACAATAAATTTCTGAATTCCTCTTACAGTTTTAAAACAAGTTCTACTAATATCTTTGAACATTTTTAGGAATGTGACCTCAGTGACAGCACAATAACCATTGACGAAAATGATGATGATGACGAAGGTAAACCAGAGCCTACACACTATTCGAAAATAGATCTGAGGACTATTAAAATTGAACAATTAAGAGATGAATTAAGAGCTAGAAATGTTAGTTGTAAAGGTAACAAATTTTTATGTATTTATTTACAGATTCAATATCAATACTCACTTTATTACCTACACTCATATATTTTTTTAGGACTTCGCTCACAACTCGTTTCGCGTCTCTCAAAATTATTGAAAACTGAGAAAATGAAAGATTCCAAAGGAGATGATGTTATGGAGGTAGAAGATGATGAGCCAGTAGAAAACAATGATGACGACGTTCACATTGAAATCAAAGATGATGATGATGAGGTTGTTATCAGTACTGAAAATCCTAAAACAGCATCAAATGATAATGAGGATAAATCAAATGAGAATAACACAATAATTGAGCAAAATAATGAAGTAGAGACAGAAGATGTTCAGATTAAAGATGAGGTTAAAAATAATGATGAATCCAAGAAGGATGACAAGGACAAAATAGATGATAAGAAAAAGGATGAAAAACCCAAAACTGAAAAAGAACTTGAAGAAGAGAGGAAACGGGTAAATTATATATAGAAATATTTTCAAAAGTATAAAAGTATTGTAAAGTGTGTGTGTGTGTGTGTGTTCACTCTTGCTTGCTATGAGAAATAGTCACGACAATATTGTTATAAAATAATCATTTAATTATAATATACCAGCCACATATCCAGAATGCATGCCACTGTTATAAATTCAAGTTAGAAAATTTAGGAGTGCTCGACACGGGAATCGAACCCTGGACCTCCCGTTCGGCATCTGCACTTGCAATCAACACTACCAACGAGGCATTCAAATCAATTATATTTGTGTGTTTATTATATTTGTTTATAGTTGGAAAGAGAGAAACAGAATATAAGAACGCGGTATGAACTGCCGACCACACCTCATATAATTGTGCACCCATCATCGGTAGCTAAAGGTGGTAAATTCACTGTCAACGTTGCTACACTCTCACTACTTCTTGACTATCGTATTACTGACAACAAGGAACATAGTTTTGAGGTATGTATATTTACGAAACATCACTACAATAATTTTTTGTACCAAAATAAATAACAAGTAACAAATGAATACAAACATTTTGTACTGCAGCAATTAAGACAATTTTAAGAATGAAGTCTTGAGTTTTTTTATTCAATGATGTATTCTCACAATAACAGTCAAGAGGTAGAAACTTTGCAAGCAAAATTAAATGAAACGAATAATTTTAAGTGAAATTGATAACATTTGCATGATGAAGACATTTACAAATCTATTTGCTATCACGCAAGATACACGCCCAAAATTGTTCTGTCTTTTAGCTTTCATTTATTAAATCAGTGCTCAGTTATGAATTATGAATCGTTTTTGTTATTAAAATTGTTAAAACATATTTCACCATATTTTATACTGAAATAATATATGTGTATACTTAACAGCTGTTTGTGTTTGCGGAGCTCTTCAATGAGATGTTGATGCGAGACTTCGGTTTTTACATCTACAAGACATTGTACACGTTGCCGGAGAAAGCAGAAGAGTCAAAAGATAAAGAGAAGGACAAAAGCGTCGAAAAGAAAGATGAGAAAAAGACTGAAGAAAAGAAGGAAGAGAAGAAAGAGGATAAAGAAAAGAAAGAAGAGAAGCGTGATGATAAGAGAGATACACGTCGACGTGACCGAAGGGTTAGTGATACATACTTAAAACACTGATCTTGTTATATATGTACATCAAGAAAACTTGTATACATTTCTTGGCAGGAACAAAATGTTAAAATGAAAGGAAACTGGTTGATTATATTATAAAAGAGTAATGAGATGTACAAAAAATTATTTTAACGTATTACTTTTTAGATGTGATAAATATTGATCAACCCATTACCGTTCCACTGTTGGTACACAGGTCTTATAAAATGAGAAAAACTCTAGTGTTGAAAAAACATGTGAATTGCTATAGGTGAAAATAAATCTAAAGTGCTTGTCTGTGATTGAAACATAAAGAATATTTTAACTCGATCATTAGTTACTTGTGACCATGATCCAAAGAAACTTTTTTAAACATGATGTCTGTATTACAGGATTCCCACAGCGACGACGAGCGCAGCAGCTCGCCGAGGCGCCGCGGGCGCGGAGTGGAGCTGCCGCCCGACCCCTACCTGTTGCTGTCGCTGGTGTACTTCGACACATCGCGTGGCGGCGCCATCACCAAGAAGGACCTGCAGAATCTGTTCATGAGCCTCGGTCTGCAGCTGTCCCGCTCGCAGATCCGCGTCGTCTTAGACAAAGTGTGCATCAAGGATAGCTTCAGTTACAAGTTAGTTATCATTGAATTTGGTAAAATTTTCTATCCCTCAGACAAAAATGGACAAAGTACAACTACTTTGTCAATTGTAGGTAAAATCCCTGTACTGGGCACAATGCACCAGCATTACAGTGATGCTCTATTAAATGTATGGACACACATTGTACAGAGCAAATGTAGTCAATAAGTTTCAAGCTGATATAACATGCGTATTTTCAATAAAAGATTTTGTATTACAATTTGATCAACAGATCTCTAATGCAAGCCATCAAAGACCTCGCATCAGGAACACCAGAAGCAATGCAGGACTTGCCGCTTGACACGGTTCCAGTAAACAACGAAGTTCCTTCACATGTCAGTGAAACTTTTTTCAATTCTTTGAGAAATGCTAATTAACCAACTTCCAAAAAGGAGGAGGTACTCAATTCGTCTGTTTTTTTTAAATTACGACTTCAATAAATTGGAATGATATGCGTAAACGATAAGTGATAACCCAGTATGAAATGCATTTTAATTAAAAGAAATAATTCACTTAATACAAACGTATTTTTAGTAATCCAATATTCAATATATTTACTAGTTTTCGAAATACCATTCCACTTTCAATAGATAGCAGAATTGGAAGCGGCAATCGCGGCAGGAAATCGTGAATTACTTCCTATTTTCAACCGGCCAAGTAATGATGATGAAGAAAGTAATTCCTCAGGCACGAAAGATGTCAGTGATACAGGTAAGTAAACTCATGATTATTTGATAACTGTACTAACTTGGATAGTAAAATTGAAGCGACAATAGTCAAAACGATTTATTAGGTAAATTGATTAGTTTTATGCGGTAGTGTAGCAGTGTGGCCGTGCGCAGGTATGGTGACGTGGCAGTCGCGCGTGATCGACGTGGCCGCGCTGGTGGCGAGCGCGGCCAAGTCGGCGGCGGTGCGCGCGCGCCTGGAGACGGCGCTGGAGACGACGCAGGCGCAGCTGCGCGTCGCGCGCGCCACCGCCGCGCACACGCAGCAGGCCGAGCGCGGCGCGCTGCACCAGCTGTCCGACCTGTCCGCGCACCTCACGGCCGCGCGCGCGCGCATCACCTCGCTCACGGTACTCAACCTTACCATCCACATAGTGATTGTCATAGGCATTTACAACCTTTTCAATATAATGCTTTAACGTTCGAAACTAATATGGACCACTTACTATGCAATATAATGAAAAAAACGTCATAACAACAAACCAGTATTTCTCCAAAGATTAAACAGATGTGTGTAATATACTAAGTTTTATGAACCACAATGGAATAGAAGGAGCCTATTGCTCAATTGTATGAATTCAGTCATTGAAATAAACCATCAAGGAAATATTGAGTAATATTATGTATACTGTAAACTATCATTCTAAATGGATGTTAAATGCAACAAATAGACTCCTATTTGTTTGTAATAAAGAACTATTTCAGGCACCCTTTAACATTTCCTACTTATTAATCTCTACACATGTACTTTACATGAATTAAATTTACAGGCAAGCTCGAAAATATTCCACTCTGCCTTAAAAAGTATCCAGTCTAAAGTAGAAGCTGTCGTTAACATCAAATATGAAGATGATGATGTTATTGAAATTGTCAATGGCCCTGTGAAGTAAGTGTGCTGTAATTTTTACATCGAAATTAGTACATTTTTGTATTTGATTTGGAAAGCTTTTTGCTAACAATTGAAAGTGTTTTAATATGAAATTTTTAAAAGGTCAATAACTCGGAAACACTTATTTTTCACTAACTGATGGCAATGGTGTAGAATTATTGAAAGGCAAATATTTACTCAAGTTTTACATATTGACACCTTTTTTATAATGCTACTAAAAATAATAACGTAACATCACGCCTATAATCCCTGAAGAGGTAGGGAGAGGAATGTAGAACACTCCCATGATTCACCAGTTACATTTACCTCCCACTATGGAGTAGGTGGTGAGAATATTGTCATACACCGGGCACTTATCCATGATATGCGCCCGGTGTATGACAATATTCTCACTATGGACTCTGAGCCTAAATCTACTAGAAAATCTAAATTAGTAAAATTTAGTAATGCCCGACTTGGGAATCGAACTCAGGACCTCCCAATCAGCAGTCACACAACCAATACAATCATGTATAATATAAAATACTAAAGCATGTCTCTGCTGTTCTGTCTCAGATTTCATATTGACATGTATTAAAATGCCACGAAATTCATTCCATCTGCAATAAAACGAATGCTTGAAGAATTTTAACATCATTGATATTATTTGATTCTCAGGACTCCGAAGCCAGATGAAAAAACAGAAAATGAAGAACAAGATAAGAAGGATATAATTGATGTTAGTAGTGAAAGTCCAGAAAACTTCAGTGCACCTGATTCCAAAGACAGCAAAGAAACTAGTGACAATATTGTTACGGAGAATATGGAACTTGACGACAAGGAATGAATGAACAAGTGTTTGTCTGTAGTTTATAAGAAGTCAAGATGTTTAACTTTTCTGATTAGCTGTAAATATGAATTAAAATGATTAAGTATTGATAATAAAATTCTACTTTTTAAACTTCTTCTCCATAGACAAAATGCATGTTCAAAAATGAACCAACTTATTTTAAAGTTTAGTCATAGAATAGGAAAGTATGTAGTTTTCATGTCACTTCATTTCCAGTACATCACTTTACCGTATATAATTTGTGGTATTTTAGGTATATTGCACATGTCCTTACAAAAATACTATACATGCGGTTTCTGTGATATGTTTTTTTTTTATTACTGAAATTCAATGAACATTCACTAGCATGATTGGCCAACAAAAAATTGTTGAGTTGCATTATTATGTTAATGCCATAAATGCTGTATGTGTAAGAGAATATTCTATAATTTGTATTATTTTGGTAATAAATCTAAGTATGAGAGTGCATTTGATTTGGTGCAGTGGAGAATTGGATTTCATGCATGTACAATTAGGAAAAACTGTAATGTAGGATAAATAAAAAATAATAAAATAAATCGAGTGTTTTATTTCAGTACAGGTGTTTTATTCCAGTACACAAATTTTCATGGTTTCATTGTATAACACCAAATGCAGAGTGATACATGGGTGATAAGATACATATTTTGTGTGCTCTGCATTGTTATTGCCTGCCACCACTTACATTAAAACGTACCATTTCGTAAAATGTGCTATAAAACAAGATTGTTAACCTACATTACACTACATCTGTAATAATGTAATGTAGAACTTAAAAGTAACTTTAGTGCAATAATTACATGAGCTAAATAAATACTTTGTCATGTATGTGCAGTAAATATACACTCATATAGTTTTATGTAAGTTAGAAAAATTATACTCTAATTTAATTTCTTTATTTATGTGTACACCAAGAATTATTCAGTAACGACATATTAAGACTCAAAAAAATGAAAACTATCGAATTTTTTGTAAACGTAGCATCACTACTGTAATCCACGAGGAGGTGGGTAGAGTGTAGTACACTTACATTTCACCAGTTACATTTACATTCCACTATGGCATAGGAGGCTTGCCTATTGATATACGAAGGGTATAGGTATATCCAGACTTCAAGCCACTCAGAAATGAGTACTTTCTGTAAATAAAACAATTTGGTACTTTACACTTATAGATATATACTCCTAGTCAAATTAATATCTAAAATATGTAGAAAGAAATTTTCTTAATTAGCTACTAAATGTACTTCGAAATATTAACAAACAATATATTTATATAGTATGTCAATAATACATTTATATAATATTCATGTGACATTCTTAATTAAAAATGCGCATCAGAAGTTATACTTCTTTGGCGTGACCGAAAATGTGAAATATCTGATGATTTTTCTTAATTATAGATAAAGATAATTGTGATAATGAATGACTTAAACGGCTGAAACTGGAATCTCTAAGTTTTAAAAGATTATTAATAATATATTGGAATGTCTCACTATTTTAATTAAATTTAGCCATAAAAGGTATTAAGATTTCATCATATAAAAAATCCTGTTTGAGGCATGATAAAACAGTCCTCGTGGTCATTTTCTTTTTCATTTCTCAAGTCTGCTGCATACAAAATTTTTAATATTAACATTAACACGCCTAAAGATGTATAACTTTATATTAATCTTTAATTTTATAAACTTAAATGCGCTTCGTTGGGTAGTTAAAGCAGTCTATACCAAGGAATTATAAGAAAAAATACTTATGATTTTTAAGGATGAAAGGTTAAACATTGTTCATCATGGACATCTCATTAACGGGTATAACAAGTTTCTATGAATATTTTAACTATTATTCCATTTACAGCAATATATTTATACAATAAAAATCAAATACACACTGTCATCATTTTCTTTCGTTTGTGGGTTGGCGCTACACTTACATTGTGCATTAATGTAAATGTATAAATTCTATGAGCTGTCTATTCTGTCTATTCAAGAGTTGACTGACTCTAGTATAAAGAATTGCATATAATTAAAATTTAACTTGCGTAGGCCTTAAGCATAATGTTTAATTATAATGAATTATCCATACATCAGATGTCATTTGATCATTTATCACATATTTACAGAACTTTCAGTCCAATAAAATGTTTTGCTGGAAATAGTACATTAAACACATGGCTCTACATAATTTCCAGGGAACAGTCCTGTAACACCATCCATGACTCCCTCCCACCAGCCGTCATCATTCTTCTTCAAGACATATATGACCGAACTCTCTTGAAACGATAACTCATCTTCCTTATCCGCATAATAATCGTAGATCGCTACAACTGCAAAGAAACCACACAATATGAAAAAATCTCGTCTTAAAATTATGATTAGAGTATTTCTCCTCCGTCGTATTCTCGTAAAAATTGGTGTTTATGTGCTTATACATATTTGGCTCTTTATTGAGGCATTAACGACAGTGGCTACAATAGATAAAAAATACCTATTAATTTGTACCTTTTTCAATATAATTCTTAGGGACCCAGCCGGGTAAATCTTCTTCGTCTGGTACGATTGCCGGAACTGCATTTGTATACTGTGTACCCATCTTGTTCTGCAAGGATCGGAATATATGAAGAAACAAAAGGAAACAAAAATAATTGGGCGCCGCACTAGAACCCCATTGAATCTTAGGCATTTAAAGTTGGTACAATTCTGGGAATAGCATTAAGTATTGAAAAAAAAAGAAAAGATACATACATACAGACATACAGATACAAGATTGGAAATATATTAATTATTATGTGGATATTATAAATTAATATAGGTTTTGGTAAATTACATAATTTTACCCATATGTGACCGTCATACATAATGAGCGTGAACGCCAGGGTGGGAGTAGGAAAGCGAGGTGTCGGGGGATACGAATGAGTCGCTTACGTTGAGGTGCACGGGGCGGCCGAAGGCGTCGTGGTCGAGCTCGTCGTCGGCGGGCGGCGGCGGCAGCGGCGGCGACAGCGAGCCGCCGCGCGCGCCGCCCGACGACGAGGACGACGCGCGCTGCGCACACCGCCAACATCGTCATCATATACAACAAACGGAGTCGTTGCCAACCGCAACTTTCATTAACGGGTCTTCACACTGCCGCGTGTTGGCTTTGCCGACCCAGGAATCGAACCCAGGACCTCCCGTTCGGCAGTGGCGCTTGCAACAAACACGACCAACGATATCAAGTTAAGTTATATTTTTTCATAA